>MASP02000057.1:100164-111071 GCA_001693025.2 Colletotrichum lindemuthianum | reverse complement strand
TTCGGTCGGGTTTCGTTCTTCTTTTTCGTGAGGCCTCGAGGGCCCTAGGGTGGCATACGTATGGCCGTAATGTAGCCATGGCCTACGCAGCCATGGCCATATGCGGCTGTGGCCATACGCGGCCGTAGGTCTTGCGAATCGATTAACATAGCCGTAACCATCGTTTTTGTGATTTTCGGGGGTTTATTCGAGGGATCCGTAAGATCCGTGGCATCCGTGGCATCCGTGGCATCCGTGGGATCCGTAGCCTTCATGGCCCACGTAGCTGTGGCATACATGGCCAGCCCTCTTGTTACTTTCGTTGATTTTCGACGCTTTCGCCGTACGTATAGCTGTAACTATAGCCCACGGAAGCCGTAGCATCCGCATAGCCATAAGAGCGTGCCTATGCAACTCGCAATGAGCAAAGTGGTTCATGGGTCTGCGATCCGTATTTCGAGTGTGTGTCGTTACCTGGAGGCCCTTATGCCAACTGCTTCTTTCACGAAACTCAGAACACCTGCTCTTTTAACTTCAATACTATCTGCTAAAGATTCAATTTCAGCTACTATTATATAGATAAGATATATTATCTCAGCAGCAAATATAACAGCCTCCCTATTCCTAAGTCTAAGATCTCTTAAGATTTTAAGAAAACTATTATCAGTAGAGTTAGTTTATTTAACTTTACTTATTAGTATAATATACTTTTCTATTAATAGAAGAAATATTTTAACGTTCCTAATATCCTCTTTACTTTCTCAGTTTATCCTTTTATATATAATCTACTTATTATATTTAACTTTCTTATTCTTATTAAGAAATATTAATCTTTAGTTTAAAAATAATATCTCTTAGTAAACTAGAAGAAGAAACTTTTTTACTTATATTATTAATTTCTTTAAGGGAAATAAGATAATTATTATTTATTAAGTTTATAAATATATTTAATTATTATAAATAAGAAAATAAAATAATAAAAACTAAAAGAAAGAAAAAAAGAAATAAATAAGAAAATCCTTTTAATAATAAGTATATATTATATTCTTATTCTTTAATATAATATCTTTTTCGTAAATAGAGTTATTTTCCCTCTCTAAAGTTCTAAATTATATTTTATCAGCTGGAAGTTTCTATATATCTCTCTTAAGAAAAATAATAAATTTTATAACTAGTAGTTTACTTATAAATATAACTTATTATTATTCTAACTATATTAAGTTTAGAAATCTTAATAGATAATATTAGTTATTATACTGAATCTATAAATATACTAATTTAGTAAATATAAATTATTATATCTAGTTTATTTAAAAATATTAAATCTACTTTATAATATAAAAAGTGGATATCTATTATAGTTATTTAGATTTATCAAAAGTAAAATATCTTTCTTTTTATACTTTTGTTACTTAATTTAATCTGTAAGTATTTATACTATCTGAAATAAAATTATAAATTAAAGTTATTAAGATTATAAGGAAATAGGGAATAAAGAGGCCTCAGTAATAAGAAAAAAGAAGATCCAGACTAAGAAAAGAAAATAATTAAATAAATATAATAACTAAAGTGTGGATCTATAAATATTATTTAAAATAAAGTTTTTATTATTATTATTATATATATATTATTAAACTATTATATCCTAATACTAAGTTTTTAAAGATAAAGTTATTATTATAATTTAGATCTTAAATTTAGAATCCTGAAGTATCTTCTCTATTATATACTTAATATTTAATAGGTATTCCTTTTATTTAGTTATTAATCCTATTAAGATATTATTATTAGTCTCACTTAAGACTATTTATATAATATTTTAATTTAATTCTATATAAAACTGCTAGTTAATCTTCCTAAAGACCTTAATAGATTAGTAATTTTTAGTGATTCTAATATGATCTATCTTCTCCTTCTTTAGAGGTATCTAAAAGTCTAAATATAACTATCCTTATACGTTATCTTCTCTAAAAAGGAGGTATTTAAGTTATAATAATCTTCTTTTTACCTAACTATCTTCTCTATATTAGAGGTATTTAAATAATTTATTTATCTATCTTTTTACTAGTTTTTAGATAAATAGGTTAATCCCACTATATTGATTAGCTTAGTAGGATTACTTTCTTAATTAATCTATAATTATTATTATAATTATTATTTTCTATTATATTTAGTAAAGTAATTTCTAGTCTATCTGTAAGCTAGATCTATAAATAACCTATTAATAATAATCTTATAATATAAAATTATAAAAGTTTATTTAATAAAGCTATATAAATACCAGTTTCTAAATACTTTCTAGGTTTCTAGAATATCTACCAGTTTTGAGAATATAAATATAACTATCACTTAATTTTTTTGTTTCTAGTATAAATCTATAAATAACTTTCTTTAGTAATTTTTCTAGTTTTTATATTTATTTATATATTTTTTCTTAATAGTAAGATAATATATTATATTTTCGTTATATTATATTAATATTTATTTATTAAGATAGTATAGAAGTATCCCTCTATCCTAACTTTAAAAACTGAGAGTAGAATAATCTACCTCTAAGTATTATTAAAATAAGTTATAACTGAGAGAGCCTATATAGACTAAAACTAACTAACTACTTCCAGCTATAAAACCTAAGAGAAATAAAAACAGATAGAAAATATTAGAAAAATATTTTAAAACTATAGAATTATATTTATAAATCTATAGTCTAAAAGCTAAACTAATCTAAATAGTAAGTCTTAGATTCTGGAGAGAAGAGAAGTTGATTCTTTCTATCTATCTATAATAAGCCTGGCTATTTATACTTATGAGGCTACTTGTGTTACGTAAATAAGCCTGTTTACAGGCCTAACCTTATCACACTACTTAACTAGAAGCTAATATATATCACTATTGTGATGGGGTTGGGCCTGTAAACAGGCCCATTCACGTAACACAAGTGGCCTCACAAGCATAAATAGCTAGGTTTATCACAGACAGATAGAAAGAATCAACTTCTCTTCTCTCCAGAATCCAAAACCTACTATTCAGATCAGCTTAGCTTTTGGACCGTAGATCTGCGAATGCGATTCTACGCTTTTAAAATATTTTTTTAATATTTTCCATCTGTTTTTGCTTCTCTCAGGTTTCATGGCTGGGGGTGGTTAGTTGGTTTTAGTCCAGATGGGCCCTCACAGCTATAGCCTATTTCACTATATATAGAATACCTCCTAGAGTATTAAGGGAAATAACCTAAAACCTTCACTATAAATTCTATAAGCTTATTAATATAAATTAGAAAACTTTTAAAACTATACTTATATAATAAGGAAAAAACTAAACCTTAATAAAATAACTTACAAACTAGCTAAAAACATCAGCCTCTAAAGCTCTCTCTCTAAACTTATTAAAGATAATTTTAATAAAACCTAAGGTAGTTTAAATACCTAAGAAAGTAAAAACAGTTAAAGAAGATATTACTATAAGAGCGGAGAAGTTAGCAGATATCTTCAAAAAACTTCAGGTTAATAACGTCAGCCTCTCTATAAATAATTAAATATTAGTAATCTATAATATTATCAGGCAGCAGAATAAGTTATCAGTATATACAGAAACTTATACTATATTAATTAAACTAAGCTCCACCTATTCTTTTTATATAACTAATTTACAGACCCACAGAAGTAGTAACTTTAGAAGATCTTAATATAGAATAAGTAGAGCTTACAGTAGTTAGATACTACTCTTTAACTACTTCTATCCTCAGTATTAACTTACAGATAATATAAACTACTAATAATATAGATAGTTAGAATATTATATAATAACTTATAAAACTATAATAACCTACTAAACCTACAGTATTTACTTCTATGAAAAAAGTATTTATTATATTAGCTACTAGAGTAACGAAGTAACATTAGTATAAAATAGTATTATTAACGAAGGGTACTAGAAAGACTAGCTAGATAGAAAAATAGTTCTATTCTATATTACCTAGAGACTTCAGGTTTTCCCGAAAGAAGCTAAAAAAGCTAATAAAATTAAACTATAATTATTCTTTAAACTTATAGAACTTATTTAGAACTATACAAAACAGTAAACTTGAATTACAGAAGCTAATAAGCAGTTCACTAAATACTAACAAAAAAAACAAATAGAGAAAGTTTATATTATATTTAATATTATAATTTCCAACCTTATTTATATCACTATATTTAAAGATAAATCCAAAGTAGTAACTAAAGATATTATAACTACAGATAGATTAAAGCTAACCTCCACAAGATTTACATTTTATTATTATTATAAACCTTAATAAGAATTACTTATAGATCTAACTAATAAAAAATATTAAGCTATCTTTTCTTAACTAAAGCTAAAAGTTATTAAACTAAACTAAGATAATAAACTAATACTAACTATAGAGGAAGTTCCTCAGAAAATACCCTCTGCTAAATAAATACCTAAGTAACTAACTTTTACTATATTATTAATAGATACTAATAATTAAGCTTTTACTTATTATATTTATTTTAAAAAAGTAGGGAAGTAAGTCTCAATTCCTAAAAATCTACTTTAAAAAACCTAGTTAGTATACACTCAAGTTAGCTATAAGTATACTTAATTAGTTATAAAAAATTATTAAGAAAGCTAGTAGATAAAAAAAGTTTTTATTTTAGCTGAGAAGGAATTTACAGATATATTTAATAAAGTTAGCAATAAAGAGAGTATAATTTAAGTACAGATTAATTAATAAAACTATTAGTATATTACTAAACTAATAAAACTACAGTCTAATAATTAAAAAAATATACTAATAATTTTATTATCTAATTTACAGACCTAATTAGTATCAATCACCTAAATCTATAATATAGATATTAAAGTTATAGATATTATAATAGAGTTAGTTAAAACTATAGAGAGTATAATTATAAATCTCACTATAGTTTATAATTTTATAATAACTTACTTTTAGATTAATATTTAATTTACAGACCTATAGAACCTAAAAATTCAAGGAATTATTAATACTAATTTAATAATTAATATTATCTCTAAGGAGTAAATCCAGAAAACTAATCTATCTAGATATATTACATCCATATATCTGGAACTATAAAATATTATAAATATTAAATATATTATAAACTTCTAAGAAGTATAATAAAGAATATTTATATTAGGAGTTATTATATCCCTAATAAAAAGTTCTTTATTACACTATAAGAAATTATTACAAAAAATTTAATCCTAAGTATACTATTTATTATTAAGATATATACAATATTCTAGTATACTCTAAACTAGATAATCAGTCAGATTTAGTCTGGAAGTATTCAACTGAATATTCTATTATTATTTTATATATATAACTTAACTACTAAATCTCAGGATATTATACTAAACTCTTTAAATTTTAACTATATTTAGTATATATACTCTCTTCCTCCTTCTATAGGAGAAGGAAACTAGAAACTACTATTAAGACTTATAAATTAACAGCTAGCAAATAAAATACAGAAAAAGAAAGCTAGTATAAGGTAGTAAATAAGATAGATCCTAACCCTCAGGAGCCACCTTTACCACTACAATTTAATATACTACGAAATAATAAAGAATTATTAGATAATAATAAAAAAGTAATTATAATAGTAAATAAAACTAATAAAGAATTTAAGGTAATTTTATAAATTTTAATCTAAAAAGTAAATAAACTAAGAATAGAAGAAATTTACAATATTATCACATCTCTGGGAAATTATAGTCTAGAGTGTTTATCCTGTAAAAGATAATATTCTTATAGTTTTTACAGACTCCTAAAATATAAATAATAAGTATATATAAGAGATTTTAAGAGATAGAGGAAGTTTTATTATAAAAAATAAAATATAATAGAAATAGTAAATACTATTTTTTAAAAAAAGAAGGAAGATATAATAAAAAAAAGTAGTAATAACTAACATCCAGAATAAACTTATAGAAGATATTAATATTATATATAAAATAAAAAATAAAAAAATCTAGTCTATAGATAATATACTATTAGATAGGTTAATATTAGAAGGAAACTTAGAATAGAAATTAAAAATATAGAAAGAAATAAAAAAAATATTACTAATAACTTTACAGCCTAATTTATAGATATAATCACACTAAAGTTTTCAAATATTCACTCTAGAGAGTACTTAATATTAGAGAGATTATATCCAATTCTGAATAAACTTAATTATCTATATACTTTAGAGAAAAAGCTTCTAATAGAGATCTTAAAAATAAGAGAGAAAATATTAACTTAGGATTTTAATTATTATAGAAAGATACTAAACTCTATTATACTACTTTGGATAATTAAAATAATCTCTTATAAAATATAGTAAGTTAGGTTAATTTCTATCCTAAAAAATCTAATAGAAGATATTCTTAAGATCCTAAAAGTATATATTCAGAATAGTATACTAAAATATAACTATACTACCTATAGGAACTTATTCTTTTTAGTATAGGAGAAAAATAGTAAGATATAACTAATTAACTTAGTAATAAAAATTAATATAATTACTATTTAAGATATAGAGTTTCCTCTAGAGGCTAATAAATTTTCAGAAAATTTTAGTATATATAAGCTATTATTATTTTTAGATATCTTTTCTAGATATAACTAAATTCCCTTAGATCCTAAAAGTAGAAACTTAATAATATTTACTATACTACTTAGACTTCTCTAATATTATACCTTTCTAATAGGAAATATAAACTTAATTATATAATATATAAAAATTATAATAAGAATCCTTTATAATTTAATTCCCTATTACTATAAAGTCTTTCTAGATAATATTATAATTAAAAAGCTAATAATAACTTATAATAAAGAAAATAACCTATATTATCTTAGTATTCATAGATATATTCTAGAATATATTTAGAATATTAATAAGGTTTTAGTGAATATTAAACTCACAGAATATATAATCGCAATTATAAAGTTTTAATAAATATAATAGATAGTTATAATAGTTAGTTATATCTATAGAACTTACAGAAGATAGTCTAAAAAGTTAAAAATTATAAAGAGTAAGGAATAGAAATATTATAGTAGTATATTAGAAATATAATCTTTCCTCAGTATTACAGTATTTTATTAAGGATAAATTTAAGATTATTCTATTATAGTAAAGTTACTTAATAACTTACTAAAAAAGAATATTCTCTTTTAATAGAAATAAAAATAGATTACTACTATAAAATAACTTATGAATAAGCTCTACAGCTCTCCTATACTTATATTTATTAACTATAACCTTATAAGTAAGTAAGTATATTTAGTAGTGAATACTAGCGGCATTAGTTAGGAAGCTATATTTAGATAATTTATTAAGTAAAGATAAACTATTACCTACTTTAAAAGTAGCTTATTTATAAGTATAGAACTTAACTATAATATTAGTAAGAAAAAGCTTTAAGGAATATTAAAAATGCTAAAATATTTAAGAAACTACCTCTATAGGCGATATTTCTTATTAGAAACTAATACTAAAACTCTTATTACTTAGCTTAATAATACTACTTCTAACTTACTAGGGATACTAGTAATTTATTAAATATCTTAGATTAGAATATTTAACTTTAAGATTAAGTATATTAGTAAGGTAGCTAACTCTGTAGCTAATAGCTTTTTATAAAAACTATCTAGACTATCTAACTGAGATAATAAGTAAGGAGAGGGTAATATTAATAACTAGATTAATATATAGATCTTCTTTATAGATATAGTAACTAGAAGTTTTTTCGAAAGGGTATACACTATAAGAGATAATTAATATATTAAAGAAGTATTTAACTTAGAAGTTATAATAAATAGAACTAGCTAAATTAAAAAAATCTTAGTATTTCTAGTAGTAGTATTAGACTATTTACAGATTTAGTTAAGAGAGATTAAGTAAATAGCTTATTACCTATTAATACTAAAGAGGCTACCTGGAATTAATCCTAACTAATTTAGGGTTTTCAGGCAGAAAACTTTAATATTCTAATTATAGGATAAACTACTTTTCACCTAACTAATATTATTTTATATAATTTCTTAATATATTACTAATAGAGAAGAACTATAAAGATAATTAATAGTAACTATATATAATAAAAATAGCTATTAAGAATAAGAAAGTATCTATAAGAGGTTAGCTAATTAATATTATTAAGTTAATATATATAAAGATATATAGGAGGTAGTAGAATATTATCTAGATTATTAGATATATAGAGTATATAGAATAGGAAATCTCTATAGTTTTACTACTCTTTAGGGATTTCTATTTAATTATATCTATTTAGATATCTAGAGAGTGGGAAAATAGTATCTTATTGAGGTAAGAGATATATTTACAAGCTGGCTGGAAGTTTAATAGCTCTTATAACTTACTTTAAAAGTAATTATAAAATTTCTGTGGGAAGAAGTTATTATATACTATAGTTTTTATAGAGTCCTTAAAGTAGATAGAGAGCTAGAAAATAAGAAGTATATTATTAAGTTTAATAAGTAATATAGCCTAAAATATAAAATTATTTTAGCTTATAACCTATAAGTTAATAGAGTAATTAAAGTTAAATATTAACTAATTACTTATATACTATTAGTATAGCTATAGAGTAATAGTAGTAAAAATTCCTAACTCTTTCTGCTAGCTACTTTATTTACAGACTAAATAATAGTTAGAGTATTAATAGAGTTTATATTATTCTATTTAAAATATAGATATAAAGTAGTTATATCTATTAGAATATTTATACTAATATAGAGAATACTAAACTGAATATTAGTAAGGATACTAAAAGAAGAAATAAGTATAAGAATTTATATTTTTATATCATTAAATAAAGATAGAAAAAGGTAGTAATAATAATAACTAATTAATATAAGAAAGTAGTAAAACGTTTTAAGAAATAAAGAAGGAATATATTATAGGATAAATAACTAGAATTTAGTAATATACTTTTAGTTTATAATATTAAGTAAGTAATTGATAAATCTTTAGATATAAAGTTTAAATATAGATAGATAAGTTTTTTTTAATTTATTTAAAAGTATTTAATATTTCTTCCTATAAATTTAAATTCTTATCTAAAGAGGAAATTACTAAAGTAATATATAGAGAAAAAAGGTTGAGGAAATTTATATAGGCTTCTTAAGGGTATTAGGAACCTTTAGATCTAGATATTTATAGATCTAATCTAGAGAAAGAATTAATAAACATCTTTCTAGCTTAGGGAGAACTTATAGCTAATAAGAAGGAAGAAGAGGAAGAGGAGGAAGAACTTATAGTTCTAAGTAAAACTAATAATAATATCTTAGTAGAATTAATAATTTAATAAAAAGAATACCTATTAAATATTAAGTATATAATAGAGAAGATATTTTAGGATTCTAAATTTAAAATCTAAATTCTAATAATAACTCTATCCTTAAACATTTAATATTAGGATATAATAGTTTAATAATACATATATAATAATAATAATAAAAACTTTATTTTAAATAATATTTATAAATTTATATTTTAGTTATTATATTTATTTAAATATTTGTTTTTCTTAGTCTAGATTTTCTCTTTTCTTACTACTAAAGTCTCTTTATTTTCTATTTCCTTATAACTTTAATAATTTTAACTTATAACTTTATCTCAGATAGTATAAGTATTAATAGATTAAATTAAATAATAAAAATATAAAAAGAAAGATACTTTACTTTTAATAAATCTAAATAACTATAATAGGTACCTACTTTTCATATTACAAGATAAATTTAATATTTTTAAATAGGCTGGATATAATAATTTATATTTACTAAATTAGTATATTAACAGACTTAATATCATAATTAATACTATCTATTAAGATTTCCAAACTTAATATAATTAGGATAATAATAAGTAGTATTTATAAGTAAACTACTAGTTATAAAATTTATTATTTTTCTTAAGAGAGATATATAAAAACTTCTAGCTGATAAAATATAACTTAGAACCTTAGGGAGAGAAGATAATTTGATTTATAAAAAGGATATTATACTAAAGAATAAAAATATAATATATACTTATTACTAAAAAAATTTCCTTATTTATTTCTTTTTTCTTTCTTCTAGTTTTTATTATTTTATTTTCCTATTTATAATAACTAAATATATTTATGAACTTAATAAATAATAACTATCTTATTTCTCTTAAAGAAATTAATAATATAAATAAAAACGTTTCTTCCTCTAGCTTACTAGGAAATATTACTTTTAAACTAAAAATTAATATTTCTTATCAAGAATAGGAAAACTAAATATAATAGGTAGGTTATATATAAAAGGATAAATTAAGAAAGTAAAGAAAGTATTAAGAATATTAAAATACATCTTCTATTAAGGGAAAAGTATATTATACTAATAAGTAAAGTTAAATAAACTAACTCTATTAATAATAGTTTTCTTAAAATCTTAAGAAATTTTAGACTTAGGAATAGGGAGGTTATTATATTCACTACTAAGATAATATATCTTATCTATATAATAGTAGCTGAAACTGAATCTTTAGTAGATAGTATTAAAGTTGAAAGAGTAGGTATTCTAAGTTTTATAAAAGAAGTAGTTAGTATAAAAGCTTCTAGGTAATAACATACACTTAAAATATAGATTACAAACCTATAAACTATTTTACTTATTATAAGTTATATAAGTATACTCTTTATAATAACTATAAGGGATAGTATTTCACTTACTATACTTTTAAATAAAGAAGCTATAGATAGTAGTAGGATGTTGAAGTAACTTATAGACTCAGGATACCTAAACTACAAATAACTTTAAAACTTTATTATTGAAATGGGCGCCAGCTGCTTGGGCTGGAACAACTAAACAAACAAAACAAAACAACCTCCCCTAAGCCCAATCCTTCGGCAAT
>MASP02000057.1:0-100128 GCA_001693025.2 Colletotrichum lindemuthianum | reverse complement strand
GCGCCTCAATCGCAAAAGTAGTACTCCAGATCGTGTAGGGTAGTATAGTGTGTGAATTCTGTATATATTACTACTATTCCTAAGTCTGGCGCTGCAGATATAAGCTTACAGCCTGTATATATATACTACTTATATAATAACTAAGGCTTACAGCTGAGGCCCAAGCTTATTATAATCCTCCCCTTAGACTTATAGTAAACTCTATATTATAAGTTTAATAAAACTATTTATAGTATCTTAATTACCTCTATCCTAGCCGTTCTAGTATATCCTCTTCTATTACCTTATCTCTACTAGCTAACCTTATTTACTTATTATATATATACTGATAGTTATCCTAGAGTAGCCTTTAGACTAACTATAGTTATCCTCCTTATTATAATAGTTATGAAAATATATAGATAATAGAGCTAGTGGGGATATTTTATTTAATCCAGACTTAATAATTAATTTACTAATATATAAATTATTCTTTTATATAGTTAGAAGGTTATATAAAATTCTGTAGCTTAAGGTAATTAGCTTATAGTAGGATTTACTCTAATAGATAAGGTATTAACATTAGGAGAATATAGTAAATAGGTATTAAAAGTTTAAATCCAGGAGAATTATATAAAGAAGGTCTAACCCTTAAGCTTCACTAGACCACTACTAAAAAGGTAGGATAAAGTTATTAGGATCTACTTCAGGCTGTTCACTATAGTTCTAGCGTCGTCCCTTTATATTCTAGTATAGTTAACTTTTATAGTATACTAGGCTAGATTAGTATTTAAGTCTGTAAATATCCTCCTGACAGCTATAATAGATTAATATTAAAAACTAGTAATAAATATCTAAAGAGTTAGTAGTTATTCTAAGTTTATATTACTAGTTATAAGGAAGGATTCCTATAAATATTAGTATAGAGTCTGAAATATTTACTAATAATTAACTTCTAGTGTGAAACTAAGGGAACCTTATCTGGTTACTAGTGCCGCTCGTCAGATGAGTATTATAGAGAGTTAATAATATTAAGGATCCTATCTTAAATAAAGACTCTAGACTATTTTACTACTTAAAGGTTATAGGTAAATAGATCATACTGAGGGTCTGTAAGTATAACTTAAATGTTCACTTATAGTAGTTTAATTATATCTAGCGATATGCTAGCACTAAAGTAGAACTATAACAGCTAGTTCACCATTTTAATAAAGTAATTATTACTAGAGTCTTTCTATATAGAGTCAGAATAATAAACTTTACTATTAGTCTAGTTAACTGCAAGGTTTACTTAGTATATATTACCGTTACTAATAAGGAATATAGTAATATCTATATCCTATAGGTTAGTTATTAGATTACTTACTTCTTTTTAATTATATTTAAAAGGACTACTATTAATATTATAGCTACTTTCTAAGTATTATAAATTAACTATCCTAGTAGACTAATAGATAGTAGGGTTTCCTTACAGACCTATATAAAGAAGGATATTTAGCTCCTATAAGTCTAAGTACTTTTCTATTTATAAGATACTCTTAGCGTTATATAGGTAGATATCTTCTTTAACTATATGTTATTATATCGCAGAGTCTTAATGGTTAATTCTGAAGCTTACGCTATAGTAACTCAGGAAATAGCTCTATAAACTCTTACTATCTATATACTAATCTTCTACTATAAAAGGATACTTATTATTTAGTGTAGGCTTCAGCTCTTTATTTAGTATCTTAATAATAAACTTTAGTCTGTCGGCTTTAATGAAATAAGGCTCTCTATTATATCTCTAATTATAGGGGTTAGGAATAAAATAGAGTAACTTCTCTATATTTCTGTTTTTTTATTTATAGCCTCCTATAGATACTTATAGTAGCTTACTAATCTGCATTTCTAGAAGCCTGCCTCTATATACAGTATACTAGATTGTGTTATAGACTAACTTTAACAAAAAGTTAAGCTTAATAAGTAGCTGCAGAGTCTATAAATACCTTTCAGAGGATCCTAATGTCAGTTATACTTTATTTACCAGAACGAAACTTAATACTAATATTAGTATTAGCATCAGTATTAGTGTAGTTATCTTAGCCAGAATAATATCAAAATACTTAGCTAGGTTACTCCGAATCTGCTATATCTACTTATCTTTATTAGTTTCGTCGTCTGGATAATATTTTATATTCTATACTTCCTATATTATTCTATCTAATATTAATACTAAACTACTAAGAATAACTAAGTGAAACTCCTAAGTAAGTTTCTCTTACTAAGTAGCTAGTATACTATTATAGTTACAGCCTCTAAGTGGGATCCAGCTAATAGTGAGGATTTCTTATATCTAGTCTAAAAGGACTATTAGTAAAATCTACTTAAGGTAGCTAGAAGTTAGTATAATATAAGTTTATCTAGCTATTAAACACTATAGCTTAACTCTACCTCCTCCTATATATAGATCTATAAATATTAATATAGAAATAAACCTCCCCTCACCTTACTTATTAGACTACTATATATTATAATATTATATATAACCTTATTATCAGTTTATAAGAAGATCTATCTATATTAAAATACTGCTTCATCTATAGAGGAAGAGTAAGATAATAAATTACTCTCGCCTATACTCTTTTCTATACTAGATTACTGCCACCTGAAGGTTATTATTAACTTTAATATAGTAAACTAGAATATCCACTATATAGTTTTATATTACCTAGGTGAAGCCTACACCCTAAGTTTCCCAGATCAGTCTTTCCTGCTACTTAATTTAGCTAAGGAGGTTATAGAGACCAGGAAGGTAATCTGAAAGCTTATCTATATTTACAGTATAGTTATCCCGAGTCACTATTAGTCAGAAGTAATCCAGCAAGAGCTCTATTACTATAATACCTCCTAGTTTAAGCTAGTAAGGAAGCTTATCTATTAGTAGTTTAAAGTTAATATTAGGGTTAGTAAATTATTTATTATAGATACTAACTTAAAGAGGAGGTTAGTTATTATAGTTCCTTAGGTATTCTTAATAGAATTAGCTTCTAGAAAATATTATTAGTAGTAGCTCTATCCTAATTTTCGGATCTGGAAGTAGGTAGGAAGCTCCTAACTCTATAAGTTACTAGCAGCACTAATTAACACCTAAAGCATATATATTATTAGGGGTAGGTAACTTTATTAAACTTATAATATTATAAGGGAAAGCTGTTACTAAGTAAATAAGAACTAGGGAGAAAATTAAGAGAGTAATATAGAAGTAATTTATAAGTCTAAACTGCAAGATTAATAAGGTCTATAATAATAGATATTTTTATTAAGGTAGGTATCTTAATAGGCTTAGGAAGTTTAGAATATTAATATTAATATTAAGAGAGAGAAAGTTGAAATATTATCAGAAAGTGAAAATATCTAGTTAAATAACCTATAAGTCTGGGAATATATAGCTCTTAACTAATTTACTTAAGAGATATTATCTTCCCTTTAGATAAAAAGATTCCTTCCCTATAACTAGCTTAGTTTTTAGTAACTTACTAACTATAACTATATATTCACTATAGTAAGAAATATAAAAATATCTCCTCTAATCCTTACCTACTCTATTTCTCTTCCTTATTTATAACTCTCTAGCTTCCACTTTATTTTATCTGTAATTAACCCTCTTCTGCTATATTTTAGTATAATTACCTTATCCTAAGTAAGAATATTGATATTCCTCACTCGTGTAAACTCAGGGAGCTAAGTGCCCTCTATATGATTTATAATATTAGCTACCCTACGCCTTAGAAACTAGTAAGTAGTATATATCTGTAAGTTATAATCCTATCAGCTAAGCTAACAGTAAGTTCTTTATCACTTAGTATCTCCTTATAAGCTAACTAATCGTTAGGTAATAACTAGTTTTATATTCCTATATCTTATTATTCCTCAGAATAAATATTTTGAGGTTATATTTACACCTCAGCTTCAGCTTAATAAGGATCCTCAAGTTATATAAGCGATATTTTAGTATATCCTTATAGGTTATTAGGATTATAAGAGAGTCTATTTATATACTATAGGGATATTTACGCTCTATTATTAAGTTTTTATTTACTAGAGTGTTACTCTTTCTGATAGTTTATAGGCTTAAAAGATTCTTAGTTAGCTAGCTACTATATATAGCTTCTTTATTTAGAAGTATAATAGTTAAAATATAATACCTTATAGTTACTATAAAAAGTAAGCTTATACTACTCGTAATAATAAAACTAGCTCTTAGGTCTATAAACTCTATTTTAAGTATATCTCCCTTCTTAGAATTCTCTATACTAACTGCTTCTTTTATAAGACTTAAGGGACTTATAATTTCAAGTATATTAAAGTCTAATAGTAATAAAGTTACAGCTATATATATCCTAATAACATTTATTAGCTGAGTGGGGAATATAATAGCCTCCCTATACCTAAGTTTAAGATCCCTCAGAGCTTTAAGAAAACTAAAGTAGTAGAAGTAGTCTATCTTAATTTCCCTCACTTCCTTAATATTATTTTTCCTAAGTAAAAGAAGATCTATAATATTCCTAATACTATATTTATATATATTATCTATACTTTCATATAAGAGCCTCCTCTCTAGCTTCCTTAAGATAAGCTATTTTCTTAAATCTAAAAAGATATTAAGATATAGTAAGAAAGTATAATTACTTAGTAGGAAACTCTCAGTTAAGATCTAGAAATAAAGGAAATACTAAAATAAAAAAAATAGTAAATATATAATAGGTCTATAAATAAAAATAGAAACTAATCTCCTAACTATTTTTATCTTTTAATATATTTCCTTAAATATATATTTTCCTATTATAATCAAATAAATACTTCTACTCCACAAAAAAAAGATAAGAATACTTTAGCTATTAAAACCTAAAGCTAACTTTTAACTATTTAAAATAGTAGAAATAGTGAAATAGTAATACTATTTCTATAGTCTTCCTCCCTAAAGCTTAGAGGAACACCCTAGAATCTAAAGCTTCTAATCCTAAGCTAGAAGAAATAGGATCCTTATAAAATATAAACACAAAAGAAAGTATAAATAAAAACTATCCCATAAGCCTATAAATCAGTATAAGAATATTTTAGATACTAATAAGTAAGAAATCTAGATTCTAGAGTAGCATTTTAAGATATATTACCCTCCTTTCCAGACTTAAACCTGGAAGATAAACCTTAAATATAGAATCTTTCAGTATTAGATTAGTAATCTTTCTAATATTTAAGAGATATACTTATCTATAAGTTAGTAATATAGTATTATTATTATTATTACCTTTACCCGGAACTATAAGTTCCTCTATATTTTCTTCCTCCTTAATATTTATTAGTTCTCCTTTAGCTAGAAAGACTCTCCCTAGTTCTAACTTCAGTTTAAATCTATAAATATCCAGATTAGTAGGTTTCTAGTATCTAGCTAATACTTAAATAAACTTTTGTAAGTAGTTTCCACTATAGATTAAACCTTAAATCTCTTCTCTAGATAGAATTACTAGCCTATATAAAGAAGAATCTAGTATATATAATAATATATAAAAAAGCTTAGTCTATTAATATTTAAGCTTACGCTCTAATAACTTATTAATAGCCTACTTTATATTATAAATTAATATAAGATTCCTAATTTTCAGTCTATCCTCTTAAAAAGTATTAGCCTGATAAGCGTTAAAACTGTCTGCAGCTTTCTTATATTAGTCTGTAATTATTTTTGCAGTATTCTCTCTATCCTTCTCCAGCTAAGTAAACACTCTAATCTATAGTTATAATTCCTCCTCCTTTATTTATATTGATACTCAGTCTAAAACCCTCTATATAAGTATTAGTATCTTAATTAGTATAATTACTTTATATTTATATTTAAAGTAGAAGGGAGTATATCCTATTAAAGTTTAAACTATTATTTAATCTGTAAATAATACTGTAAGTAGTAGAAAGTAAGAGTTTTTATTACTATTCCCTACTATCTATACTGATAAAGTATAGGTAATCAGCTAGTAACTAACTTTAATAACTCTATTAGCCTGTGTTACAGGCTATGTCTGGATGTCTGGTTAGAGCTGTGTCTAGATATCTGAAGCTAACCTCCTCCCTCGGGTGGAGCCCCAGTAGGCCCTATATAGTATTATATATATAGACTTTTCTATATACTTGTGAAGGTTTCTTTTTTATTTTTTAGTTCTAAATAAACAGTATTTTATGCTACTTTCTGGTTGAATAAGTTTAGGTTCAGCCTTTCATATATTTAGAACTTAGTTTTATTCACTATATAGATAATACTGGGTAGAGTATAGCTCCCCACTAGTTAAGTATATAATCTAGTTAAGTGCGGCTCCTAGGATATAATACTATATAATAGGTAACTAATATAAAGAACGATAGAGGGTATTAGAGCCTCTTAGGATATTCTTATAGGTAGTAACTTTATAAGTGAACTGTTTCAGTAGTAGTTATAGTATATTTTAAGCTCTCTCTATTAGAGGATTAATAAGCTCTTATATGAGTTAGCGAAATGAGATACTATAGTAGGTAGTAACTCCCAGGTGGCTACTATAATAGATACCTCTAGCTTACACTAGGGTATTTTAGTAACCCCCAGAATAATATCTATTAGGATGATAGTTTTTAGGGTTAATAATATTACTATATTCCCACTAGTAGCTAACTACTGGAGGAAGCTTCTTCCCCTACCTCTGAAGTTTTTAGGTAAGTAGAAGGAATATTCAATATGGACCTAATAGATAAAAGTTAAACTTAAGATTAATTACTACTTCTTTAATAATAATTAGGAATATTAGTATCTAATTTACTCCTATTTAGATTTTAGTCCTTAGTAGGTAATTAAAACTTTCTATATAGTAAAAAAGCTAGAGAACTCTTATAATCTAAATAATTTTATAGGTTATCTAAATAGAACTTATCTAGATCCTAATAGTTAGCTTTATATTATTATTTAGTTATAAAGTTTCAGATAGAAGGAAAATGAATATTTAACTACTTTTCTGTCCTAATTTGAAAAGATTCTAGCTGATACTAGAGGGTATATATAGCTAGATATAGTTTAGATCTTCCTACTAGAGGTTATTCTACTCTTCTGCTTTAAGAAACTATTTATTATAGTTAACCTTCCTATAGAGTATAGATTTTAGTTATCTAAGGTTTAAAATATAGTTTAGAAGTTTGAATATATAAAGGGGATATTAGTATACTACTAGCTGCCTCACTAGAAACCTGTTACCTGTAATATAGAGAGTGATATTATAATAACTAAAGTAGTTAAGAAATAATAATAATACTGAAACTTTAGTAGCTCCTCCTCTGCCTCTAAGGAACATTCTAGGGACCGCTAGGATACTTACTGATATTTTAAGTATAGTAAGAAGAATTATATCTATAGGAACTATAGATCCTGAGAGTATAAGAAGATTAACATAAAAGTTGCGAAAGTTATAGCTGCTCCAGATTACACTGAAGATAACTAGGAGGATAATATTACTCTACTTAGTAATAGTAAGGATTTAGGAAAAAAGTAACTCTAGAGTAAAGTTAGGCTCTAAAGCTAACTGAGGTAGAAATAATAGAATAGGGGAAATAATAGGAAAAAGAATAGGTAAGTAACTAGTAGTTAGCTACTATTCAGACTAGAATTAATAGAGGTTACTCTATTAATATACTTATTAATATAGACTATAATATTTATATTTTTATTAATATTTCCTTTATAAAGAAGTTTTACTTCCTACTAATTAATAAGTTAAAAAGATAGATAAGGAAATATACTACTAGGCTGTCACTTAGTGATATCCAGAGGGTAGTTATTCTAACTTTAGAAGTTAGTAGCTATATATAGATAATCTACATCTATATTATAGAGGGTCTGTAGCTACTTTTATATTTCAGGTGGCTGTAAATAAAAGATAATTATATTATTTATAATACTGGAGCCTAATAGATAATATATAGGAAGGATGATGTAATAGTATATTTAGAATATTAGGATAAGTTAGTATAGCTTAAGGAGATCTAGTTAGTTTAGCTGCTTAATGCTAACTTGTTTATATTTATCTGTTAGTATGCTGTGTGGCGTACTGGTGAGGCACTAAGTTCCTACTAGGTTATATCTATTAGTCTAGTGGATATTAAGAAAATATTAATTCTAAAGGTAGAGGTGGACCTAAGAGACTATATCCCTATGAATATCTTGAAGGAATTCCCAGATTTTTTCTATTTAGGTTCAGTATACTAACTGCCTCCTAGTTAACTAGAGATAAATTACTGTATCCTGTTAATCTCTAATGAGAAGGGATAGAAACTAGATTTCCTATAGGGATTTCTCTATAGTATATTACAGGAGAAGCTTCTAATACTTAAGAAAACTCTAGAGGATTTACTTGATAAGGGATTTATTAAGGTAAATAGCTTCTCTACTGGTATTTTAGTTTTCTTTATAAGAAAGTTAGGTGGAGGAATATATTTCTATATAGATTATAGAGCTTTTAATACTATTATAAAGAAAGATTATTACTTCCTCCCCTTAATATTAGAGATCCTCTAGAGGGTTGCTGCTGCCTACTGGTATATTAAGCTTGATATTATTACTATATTTTATAAGATTAGAATTGATAAAGTAGATTAGGAGAAAATAGCTTTTTGGATATATTATAGTCTCTTCAAATAGGTAGTATACTCCTTTGGACTTACTAGTGCTCCTACTATATTTTAATAGTATATTAATAGCTGCTTATGATAGTTTCTAGATAATTTTATTATAGTATATATTAATAATATCTTTATTTATATTAGTAGCTTATAAAAGGAGTATAAAGAGAAGGTCTATTAGGTATTTAGCTGCTTTACTAATATAGACTTTAAGTTAGATCCTAAGAAGTGTAAGTTTTTAGTTATTATAGTTAAGTATATTAGGTATATTATAATAACTAGAAAGGGTCTCTCTTATAATTCTGAGAAGTTAGAAGCTATTACTAACTAGCTTCTCTCTAGCTTACTAAAGGATATTTATAGTTTCCTTAGGTTTATAAACTATTATAAGGTTTTTATACTTCAGTATAATGTTATTATGGAGCTTTTAAACTGCCTAACTTAGAAGTTAGTTTCTTTCGATTGGGGACTGAAGTAGTAAGAAGTTTTCCTCACACTGAAATAACTCTTCACTACAGAATTAGTCTTATGGATATTTGACTCTAATATTCTAATAATAGTAGAGATAGACTGTTTGGGGTATATTCTGGGAGGTATATTAACTTAAGCTGATAAGGCTGGAGTGAGGTATCTAGTAGCTTTCTACTCTTAATATCTAACCTCTATAGAGTTTAATTACCTGATTTATAATAAGGAACTTCTTATAGTATTAGAATATTTATAGGCGTGGAGGGTGGAGCTATAGAGTACTGGGAGGTTTAAGATCCTTACTAACTATAAGGGTCTTAAGTATTTTATAAAGAAATAATAGTTTATAGAGAGGTAGAGCTGGTAGGTGGAGGAGTTATTTTAGTATAATTTTTACTTTAAGTACTGGCTGGGCGTCTAGGTAGTAGCTTCTAATATTCTCTCTTGGAGGGAATAGGATACCCCTAAAGGGTGGGATAATAAGAAGTAATAGGGATGAGTGATATAGGTTATTTTGGATGCTGCTATTCCTGCGGGGCCCTAGGTAGGGTATATAAATATTATTAGTGTTTAGGTTTTTAAAGGAAGACTAGATTTATAAAAGATATGGAACTATACTGCTGAGAGAGATTCCTTATACTAATAGATCTTTATAGTGGTATAGTAGGGGAAGTATAGCTTCCTTCCTGATTTCTATATTAAGGTTCAGATTACTAAATATATTATTAATATGCTGGGATAGCTTACTTTTAGAGAAAGACTTTAGGTGCTAGGTAGTGAAGAGAGTAACAGCCTCCTTAATAAGCTTAGGATTAAATTGGTATAGGAGTTGTATAACTCCTCTCCTGTAGGTTACTTAGAGTGTAATAGTATATTAGAGATTATAAGCTGATAGTTCTACTAGTCTGGATAGTTATAGAGTATCTGCTAATTTATATATAACTATAATATATATGGAGGTATTTATATCTGGAGGTAAGTTAAGAAGGGATTTCTGAAGTTTCTGTTAGTATCTAACTGGTTATATTCTAATTTATTAATAGATTTTATTACTGACTTACTCCCTATAAAAGAATAAGGTAGTTATTATCTCTAGGTTATTATTAATTAACTAGGTAAGACTTCTATATTAGAAGAGATAGATATAATAGAGGTAGAGGTGTATACCTAGCGGTTCCTTAGTTACTACTATAGATTCTATAGAATACTATATTCTATTATAAGTAATAGAGGGTTTAATTAAGTAAGTTACTTCTAGAAAGAATTCTGTAGGTTAATAGGTATTATATACTTACTGAATATTAGTTACTACTTACAGACTGATAGAATTACAGAATAGTATAACTAGGAGATCTAAGTGGTTTTAAGGGCGTTTACCTACTAGTTCTAGGATAATTAGGATAACCTGCTGCCTATTATATAGTTAACTTTTTATAACTAGTAGTATAATATAATAGGGACTATATCTTTCTTTATAGATTATAAGTATTATATTAATCTTATTCTAGTTACTGAAGAGTGTATAGAATTACCTAATAGTAATAAGGCTGTAGCTTACTAACTAGTTAAGAGAATATAGTTAGTAATAATATATATCTATATAGAGATAGCTGCTACTTAGTAGAGATCAGAAGTTCAGATAAATAAAATCTAGTTTCCTACAGATTAGTATTAAGTTAGTAATAAGGTATAGTTAAATATATCTAACTATAAGTTACTGAAGCTAAGCTGAAAGTTAGCTTAGTTATATTATAAATATATAATAGTGAAGATCCTCTTACTATATATTATAGAGCTAGATATTTTAGGGTTTATTTACCTATAGTTCTATGTGGATTTACTCTAGAGAGCTGCTACTGATCCACTGCCTGGGCAGGTTATGGTTAATAGCTAGCTGCTGCTACTAGTAGATAATAATAGGGAGGTTAAATAGCTGGTTAAAAGTATTCTTACTGTGAGGATATATTAGGTGGAGAGAGGGTACTAATGAGAGGCTCTCGTTAAATAGGAAGGATATATAAACCCTACGTGGGAGCCTGTTGATGCTATTATAGATATAGTAGCCCTGGAGCGGTATGAGGTAATATATAGGCTAATTGTGGATAATAACAGAGACCCAGCCTACAGCCTCCGGCCGGGCGGTGGCTGGGGAGGAGGGAAGTAATATTACAGGCTATATCTGGATGTCCAGTTAGGGCTATATTTAGGTATCTAAAGCTAACCTCCTCTCTCGGGTGGGGCTCTAGTAGGCTCTATATAGTATTATATATACAGACTTTTCTACGTACTTGTGAAAGCTTCTCTTTTACTCCTTAGTTCTAAATAAACAGTATTTTATGCTACCTTCTGGTTAAATAAGCTTAGATCTAGCTTTTCACAGCCTGCAGATTATAAGTAGAAGTAACCTATTACTTTATACTATACTATTTATTAAATTTAATAATATATTACTTATTCTTAGGGCTACTATTAATAATAAGTATACTATAGAGATTATATTATATAATAACTTCTTTCTATAGGAACTTTATGATAGTTTTTAATGTTACTCTATTTAGCTATTATACTTCTAGCTATCCTGTGAAAGCGTCTCTAGCTTTAATAAGGTATTACTTACCTACTCTCTGGATATCTAGATTAATATAGCTGAATAGGTATCCTTACGGAGTTATGAAGCTATAAAGGTCACTAGTATATTAGGCTTAACGTAATTAACAGTCTAGATAATACTTTACTGCTTTGCGGACCTCTCTATATATACTTATCCAGTAGTATACTTATTAGCCACTATAACTTCAACAGTATACCTATACTGTATACTATAGTAAAAGGAGACTTTAGCAACTATCTTACACTCTAGCTTATATAATATCTTAAATATAGCTTTATAGTTATCCAGAAAGTTGGAAATATTATTATCTATAAACTTAGGGGTATTCTCAGACTAAGAAACTATCTTTATTATTATCAGCTAGGTAGATTAAAACTTAGAGAGTATTATAAAATCCCCTATAGTTATTAGACAGTTAAGTAAAATATTAGAGATCTCAGGAGCAGGCACTTAATAGCCTTAGTCCGTATTATAGTTAGATAAAGAGCTATTACCTGATTCCTCTGGAGTGTTTATTACATAGGGTTAGATCTTCTCAAAAGCTAAACTATCAAAAGATAGACTAATAATAGTTAGCTAGAGAAACTTAGAAACCTTCCCCTTATCAGTATTTAACTATTTAGCAGTCATTATAATAAATATTTTTTTTTTTAGTTATTTTTTAATTATCAGTATATAATAATAAAGTAAATTTTAATATTATATAAAAAGGTAGCTATCTTAATTAAAACTAATCCCTCTAGTATTTTCTCCCTAAACTTCCCTAAATATTCTATCTTTACTTTTATATAAAATTAGACCTACAAATTTATTCTTCTCCTTCAGACTTTAATATTAGCAGTATAAGTTTATATCTTCTATAACTTTCCCTATCTTACTATTTTTTAATTATAATATATTATATAATATTTTTATTACCTTTCTGTAAATCTTCCTATCTTATAAGTAACTTATTTCTTTATTAACTTACTTCTTCTTATATTATTTTACTACCTCTTAACAAAAATTAAGCAGAATAACTTTATCAGACTTATCAGTCTTATAAGACTCCCTTCAGCTTAATAAACTATCCTAGATTTTCTGATTTTATATATAATTCTTCCTTATCTTCTTTATTATATTATTATAAATTAGATACTACTTTCTAGGCTAAATTAGAAGCTTTACTCTATTTTCACAAAAAAAGACAGATATATCTTTAAGTTCCCTATATTATTTTTAAGATCTTTTATATTCCTACTAATTTACAGTTAGAATATAACTATTATTCTTTACTATTTATTAGTATTAAGTCTGTAAATAAGTTTATTATAGCTATATAAGACTTAAAAAGCTCTATCTATAAGTCTTAAAGTTCATAATATTATCTAGCTAGTTAAGATAATATATTATATTATAATTTTTAACTTTAACTTATCCAAGATAGCATAGGAATACCTCCTCATCCTGATCCGCAAGAGACTAAAAAGAGATATATCTACCTCTAGGCACCATTAAAATAGACGCCAGCCGCTTAGGCTGGAACAACTAAACAAACAAAATAAAATAACCTCCCCTAAACCTAATCCTTCAGTAATAGAAAATAGGGGGAAAAATCTAGAAAAATATATCAAATCAAGAGCGCCATATTCGCAGATCTACGGCGTAAATAGCGTCTTAATCGCAAAAGTAGTACTCCAGATCGTGTAGGGTAGTATGGTGTGTGAATTCTGTGTATGCTGCCACTATTCCTAAGTCTGGCGCTGCAGACGTAGGCTTACGGCCTGTGCGTGCGTACTGCTTACATAACAACCGAGGCCTACAGCCGAGGCCCAGGCCCATCACATTATATACTGAGGAAGAGTATTTACAAATCTGATAAAACTGTAAATACTACTCTAAAGTATAGTATAAGAATCTAGTAATATAGTTCTTCTAGATAACTAATATAACCTATATAACTAGTTATCAGCTAGCTATCAAAAATATTAGTCCCCACAGGATATTTACTACTACTACACTCTAGTTACCCAGCTAGAATAGACTTTATATCTATTAGATATTATCTAAGAGACTAATTTATAAATTAATATATAAGTTAATAGTAATAGATTTTATAGAATACTCCTCAGGAATCTACTAATTATTCTTTTTCTTACTCTAAAGCTTAAAAAGGATAGGTTTACTTTATATAGAGCTTTAAATAGAACTAATAGGAAAAAGATTATAATAATTAATATTATCTTAAGAGTTACTATATATAGGAGGATTACTAGTAATTACTATATTCTAATTAGAGAGAGTTATAATATTATAAATAGATTTCTTTTATTTTAATTAAGCTTATTATATAGAAGCTTAGAATAAACTTAAAGGGAGGATTATAATAAAATTAAGCCTATAAACAGACCTATTAATATAATATAAATCACCTCATAAATATAAATAGCTAGATTTATAATAGATAGATAGAAAGAATTAACTTCTCTTCTCCCCAGAATCCACAACCTACTATTCAGATCAGTTTAGCTTTTAGACTGTAGATCTATAAATATAATTCTACAGTTTTAAAATATTTTTCTAATATTTTCTATCTCTTTTTACTTCTCTCAGGTTTTATAGCTAGGGGTAGTTAGTTAGTTTTAGTCTAGATAGGCCCTCTCAGCTATAGCCTATTTCAGTATATACTTAAGCTATATAAAAAATATTCAATTCTTACTTATAACCAGCTAGAGTCTCCTCAGTAGTAATATTTAATCAGGAAAATATAATAACTTAAAAAACTTAATATATATAAAATATATATAGTAAATATATAACTTACTAACACTAGGATACTACTAGCAGATATAACACTAAAACTACAGAATCTTAGTATAGAGAATATATAGAATAAGTATATACTCTATATAATCTTAACTTACAGCTAAATTACTTTTATAAATTATACTATAGATAGTAATTAAGTTATTATTATTTATAATAATAAGGTAGCTATATAAAGTTAGTATATACTAAACTAATATAATATAAAGATAATATATATATTAGAATATTAATAAATAATAAAATAATATCTAAATTAGAAGTAGCTAGTATCCTGTAAATATATATATAGCTTATATAGTATTAGAGGGACTATATAGTTATTAATAATACTAATAATCTAAGAGGGAGGAATAGTTAGACTATTTACTAGATAGAATTAATATACTATATATACTAAAGATAGATATAACTTACTCTCACCCTCAGAACTAGATATATAAGAATATTAATCCTAATTAGGATTAATAATTAACTTTAAGGATATATATCAGTAAAATATAAACTAAGTATATATATTATATAAATAAACTATAGAATATACTAAAGATAGAGTGGGAGTTAATAGTATTATTAATATCACTTCTAATATAAACTGAGACTGTAGCTATATTCTGAATATCCTTAGTATATATATAATTAATATTTTATTAATACTAAGTTACCCACAATCTTATTCAGTCAGTATAGTATATATAGAAGAAGAAGTTTATTTTCAGTTCAGCTAGAAAAATCCTATAGTAAAATATATACTAAGTATATACTATTACTAATCTATACTTAATCCTAATTTAGTTAGAATAGTAATATACAGCTAGTATAAATATAGTATAGCATATTAATTACGTAACTATAGACTTCTACTGTGTGGATACAAAACCCTCTTGGTCATATGACTTAGTGGTTATTTTTAACCCCCCTGTCAACTTTAGGAACCCCCCTATGAAATGCAACCACTCTCACTCTGACCTCTCGAGCAGGAAGTAGTAGAGGGCACACTTCGGGTGTGGTCGTGGAGGACGAGTTGAGGGGGTGGGGTCAAGAGATCGGCGTAAACTCTATGCGTTATAATGAGTCGTGATATCCTACTTCTCGGCAGGGAGGCCCAGTCTCACCGAAGAGCACCGGGCGCGCTCTGGTTGATGGGAAGATGATAGTTCAAGAGGTGAAAAAAGTCAAACCGTTTTTGCAAAAGTTCAAATACGAAGTCTGGCCCCAGTCAAAGACGAAAGCTGGAGATCGAAAGCTACGGATGTTCACCTTGTCTCCCACGAAGGATGTTCGCGGAAAGAAGCTGTGGGATGCGGAAACTCCAGCCATCTCCAGCTGCCCAGAGTCGTGCAACCGCCGCTGATTCAAGATGCTTGGACACAACCCCGTCGGTTATACTCGGAAACTCGGATCTTGCGGTACAGTCGGCAGCCCATTGGCGTTGAGCGCAACGGATGGACCGGGACGCCGTCATGGTCGAGACAGAATCCCACAAGACCACCCCGAATTATCTTTTGGAATCTGCAATGTCAATCTTTGGTTTGCGGCCCGCGGACGGCTGGAAATAGGCCATGGCGTGATACAATCCACCTCAGATTCACTCAGACAAACGCACCAGCCAATGACTGCAAAGACTTTGAACTTCTCCTGTCTTCACGCGAATCGTACAAGTAGCCAGCCAGCGTACACAGCACCGTCCCTCGCCAAAATTGGGAAAGCAGTTATGATGCTGTATCAGCCACAACTCAGTAAGAGTTGCATACAGAGCTCGCTTAGATTCTGGACCTTTGGCTCTCGCGGGACAATAACACATGTTGAAAGGAGAAACCCTGACGAGTTGCGCTTCGCTCAATAGTCCGTTGAAAAGGCTGGCTGTCACTCATATATACCTCGAAAGATGGAAAAATAAATTCAGGGATGAAAAGAAAAATTCAGGGATGAAAAGAAAAATTCAGGGATGAAAAGAAAAATTCAGAGATGAAAACAAAATCAGAGATGAAGAAAAAAAGCGAGACGCTCAAGCCAGACAACAGACGCACATGTGATGCAAACACACGACCAGCACAGCCACACAACGTCTGCCATTACCCATGGGCCAGCTCGAAATAGATGCCTCCAATTTCCCACGAGAAACTTACAAAAGTCTTCAGAAGAAGACTTCTCAGGCCAGTATTGCAGAATCTCTTATTAGGGCTCGTCCGGCATGTGGCGCATCTCAACCTCATCAAAGAGCATTCTATGAGACTTTGACAGCCGACAGGGAATGGCACTCTAAGCAATATTGACAAAACAAAGCAATCATACAGAGTAAGCATCCCCAGACTCGTCGAGATGGAAACAGTGGGGAAGATGAGATGAACGCCTCGGGCGGGTGCAACATTTCCAAACATATGCTTTAATCACATTTAATATGATACCAAAGCCTTCTTAGAGCAAATTTCCAGCGATCGGGATCACCGACAACCCGTCTACCATGCAGCCCGAGTATGACTTGTATATATTCCTTTGGCAATCCCACTTTGGTAGTTTAATCCGCATCTCCTGAGAGTGTGTCTTCCACCTGCTACCACACTCCTTAGCACTCGTTTGTCGGTAATAGTCATTCGTTACACTAACATCCGTAATGTTGCGTCCTTCATTATCGTCGGTCCTCTTCCTGGGCCTAACCACGCTCTCTTCCGGTCTGGCCTTGGCTCCTCGTAACGGAGGTGGAGACGTTGCCATCGCTCCCGGCTTCACCAACCATGACCACATCGTGCCTTTCCAGCAGCAGTCATCCAATGGTGTCGAAGGCGAAATCGAACTCCACTTCAAGCCTTGGCTGAACGACGGCGCCGGCTGCTTCCCGTACGCCGCGGTCGATCGTTCCGGCTACCATGGGTACGTCTTGATGATGATGGGCTTCATATTCCCTTCCGCGCGTGAGCACACAACTGACGTGAACGTTATGACGCAGCGGCGGACTGAAGCCGACAGGAAAGAGCGGCGGTGACTGTCGTGACCCGAGCAAGGGTCAGGTTTACGTCAGAGTGGGCACCTCGAACGGCCGCACCGGTGTCCTCTACTCGTACTATATCCCCAAGATCCAGAGCGACGAGAGGCACAGGCACTACTACCTCAGCGTCGTCGTCTGGCTTCACACCGACATCTGCATGGCAAAGGCCACGGACTACAACGTGGTTGGAATCTCATACTCCACCGGCAAAGAGACTTGGGACAAGTATTCCTCGGGCAACACCTTGTACACGGGCAGCGACGCCAACACCGGACCCGTCAGCACCCACCCCATCGTCGGTTACTGGGGCAGGATGAACGTCGAGCCTTCCAGGGACAGCGCCGCACACGCTCTCTCGCCTGACTTGATCGCCTGGAGCAAGCTGTCCAAGCCCGCCGAGGAACAGTTCAACAACGTCGTGTACGAGCACGCCCGCTGCCCCTTCAACGACCACAACTTCCAGGCCTCCTTGGACGCTGCCTTCAACGAAGGTCTGTACAACAACAAGCCGGTCGAGCCCACTCTCGAGTGCACGCCCGTCGAGCCAAAGAATCCCATCCCGGATGAGCCCTACCCGGATGAGCCCTACCCGGATGAGCCCCTCGACGAGGACCCCCCGAAGCATGATCCCTTGGAGAAGGATCCCCCGGAGAAGAAGGAGGAGCCCGAGCCCCATACGCCTACTCCTCTACACCCCGAGGACCCGACGGAGCCTAATGGGCCGCTTCCCACTGACCCCGCCGATGACCCCGTCGATGACCCCGCCGATGGTCTCTTCGAGGATGGCCCGGAGATTCCCGAGAGGTCTTTGCCCGCCGAACCTACCTTTACGCCTACTCCTTAGAGAGAACCTCTTCCTTTGACGTCGGTGTTGTTGGTGTGAAAATTGGTCGCTTGGTCAACCAAGTTGAGCTACTAGGGAGTTTCGGCGGTGGTATACATGAAAGAAGAACACGCAATACTCAGTAGTCCCAAATATAACATTGTTTCCTTGATGCCTCTCTAGACTCGGGCGCATGATTACAGATGACAGATGGAGCGAGGGTTCGTGGCAGAGAGCTGGGGCCCGTCTATCTGGCTTGAGAACAACTGCACACTTGTTGATCACACGATGGACGACGTCAACAGAAAAAAAAACACATTCACGAATTGCCTCTTTTCAAATCGTTTGCCGCATACATGAGATGAACTTTTCGGTAAAACAGATGCGAACATGTGGCCTGGGCCAAGAAACGACCAAAAGACAAGCGGGTACGGGGTAAACCTTCGTGTATTGTGTATGTGTGTGTGTGTGCATGACACTGTAGATGAAGGGGTAAATTCCCCATTTAGAGATCCTTACTCGGACCTCGCCGGCACCGTCTGGCCCGGCTCTCAACGAGCATGGTCCCTGCAGCGGGCCGTCCGGAAAGGGACTTCAACCCTTGTCGTCGTCTGCACCTCCAAAAGGGCTGTGGTCCTGGCTATCGAGATGAGTAGATGTATCCATAGGGCTTCACGAGGGCTCTCGTGAAGGGAACCCCCGTGAAGGGTCAGACACTGCAAGGTGCGTCGTTGAAGTGGTTATTATAGTAAGTAAGGCTGCGAGCAACCGATGAATTGATTTGGTACTGTCATGAGCCAAGAAGGTTGAATATCCCATCGTAAGCTGGATTCGCTCAACAGCTCGGCTTGAAAGAACCAAATTAGATGGCTATTTGCGGATCGACAGTTCGGCATAGAGTACCATGTAGGCGACGTAGGGCCACCGGAACTGCCAAGGGACGGGAGTATGACTGCATGCTTGCAGCATTAGCCACTTGCTTGCTGGGAAATGAACGTTCAGATGCGTGGCTGCATGGTTCCAGCCGAGACACATGCATTATGTCACTTGCATGGTGGAGTTACGCTGGAAGGGTCCCACTATTAGGGCCAACAAGAAAGATTTCGATCGTGGATTGCAGTGTTATATACTATGACGTCTGGACCTGTCTATCAGGTAATGACTGTCGACTCTGTTCCTGGACGAGAATGTAAACAAGCGGCCTAGATCTACCCTCCCCAGCTCTCAGAATGAGGCTGGCGACAGTTGGACAAGAGACGAAAAGACTCGGCGATGGCCCACGTCAGCTGAGCAAAGTCGACCAGGACTCTCTCGAATATTTCAGTTTCTCAACGTCGATGACAACTCCAAGATCGCCACTAACATTATGGCATACGTACCAAAAGACCGGAGACGTTCGCCCCAAGCTGTCGGGCCCGGTCCCGGCCCCATCTCGGCCCCATCCCGGTGGGCCGGAGGACGATGGCGACTAGCCATGTGCTCATGCCCATGCCGGCCGGGCTTGGCTGCGTTAAACTCGTGGGTCAGCAACGGTAGAGGCACGGCTTCGAGCAGAGAATAGCCGGTTAGCATGATTAGGACCGGTAGATAAACCGTACATGCGGGGAGGAAGAAAAATATGAAGAAAAATATAGGGCGAGAATGGGGAGTTGCCAGCTTGGAGTCTCCGGCAAAGTCTGCCGTTCTTGACAGAATCCCAAGAAAGGACAAGGATATCAACCACGACTGCTGCAAGTTCCGACAATGGAAGATCGAAAAACCGACGACACGGCCGACCTTTCCAAGGCCACTGGCGATGTTGTTTCGCACGACGACGTCGACACCGCGGGCAAAGGCCTCAGAGACAACTGCAGCACAGATAGCCGGAGACAACAATGTCAGGAGCGTACTGGTCTCCAAGTGATAGATCTATATGGGAGGTAAACGTAGGTATATAGTTATTAATATATTTGAATCTGACTCCTTTGCCTGAGATTGTAGCTATTATAGTTTGAATATCCCTCTTTATATATAACTAAATAATAATATAACTGAAAGTTATTGATATAGTCTAATATGTTCTACCCCTTAACAAAATATATCCTTAGAGTTTCACAGCTTCAAATAAAACTATTCCCAAATCCTAACTTTATAGTATACCTCCTGGCCCTCCTACTGGCCCTTTACTGCCCCTTATACGCTTTAACCAGACCCCCAGTACCCTCGTTAAACCTCCATCCCTATAGCAGGAAGAGTAGTATTGTTGCAGAGTCTCTTGAACCCCTCTTGTATGCCGCTAGCCTCTTATTCCTGTAACCTGTTGTTAATATAGTCTCTTATTACTGTGGCCTCTTATACGCCGTTACTGTTACTATGCCGCTAGCCTTCTCGTCGCTGTAGCCTCTCGTATACTGCTGACCTCTCGTATGCCGCTGGCCTCTTATACGCCGGCCGCTAGCCTCTCGTTGCCTCATGTTGATGTGGCCTCTCTTATGCCACTGGCCTCTCGTTGCTGTATGTCGCTGGCCTCTTGTTGACGTGATCTCTCGTACGCTGCTGGCCTGCTGGCCTCTCTTGTTGCTGTGGTCTCTTGCTGATGCTGATGCCGATGCCGATGCCACTGCCGTAGCCATGCTGATACCACTGCCGTAGCTACGCCGATGCCACTGCCGTAGGCCCGTAGCCACGCCACTGCTCTTCTGGCGATCCCCACGCCGGGCTCAAGTCCATGCCGGACGCCGTATATGCCGCTGCTGTTACTGTTGCTGCGGCTATAGCCGTAGCCGTTGGCGTTACCTCCATCGCCGATGCTGGTGCCGTGGCCGTAGCCATAGCTTCTGCCGTTACTACTGCTGTTGCCGTTGCCTCCGTTGATCTCCACGTAGGGCTTGAAGCTGTAACGTAGGCCGTTGCTACTGCTGTTGGCCCTCTGGTACCCCTCTGTTGAGGCCTATACAAAAATTGTAGGGTCTGCGGTTTCTCTGTTGTATGTCAGCAGTAATGGCTGCTGTACGGCTGCCTCGGCTATAAATACCATAGATATGACATGTTCGAATCTCTACCTATTTATAGGGGTTCCAACCGGTGGGTTATATGGAGGGCACCAGTGCGGCATACACGGAGATTTCGGACGAGGCACCAACGAGGTTACCGCACGAGAGGGCCACCCTCGCAAGGCTACCAGTACCGAGACCATTGAGAGATCAAGAGATACTTAGAGGGGAGCCGGCGCACAGGGATATAGAGATTTCAGCATACGTAGTATTTACGAGGCCACCACAAGAGGCCACCAGAGAGGCACCGGCGCCAGCATAGCAGTCGCAGAGATTTCAGTATATAAGGCATTAATAAGACCACTTCAGAGATACCACTAATAGGGCTACAGTATCGAAGCCGTCGAAAGAATAAGAGGCCATAAGAGAGGCCACTGGAGAGGCCGCAGCGCACCGGCGCATATATAGATACGGAGATTTCGAATATATGGTATTTATAAGGCTACCCTAAGAGGCCACTACAAGAGGCCGTCGAAAGAACAAGAGATAAGTAGAGAGGCACCGGCATACGCGTGGATACAGAGGTTTCAGGCTATATAGTAACAACGGGGCCACTAGGTAAGTAGAGGGTTCGAGGTTTTCGAGATTTTCAGGGCAGCTACTGCAGGCAGCCACTTCAGAACGCTCAGGGGTATACGTCGTGTAACCATATAGTCACGATAATAAGCAGTTTACCACGGGGGCACCAGGGGTGCCACTGGTGCAGCGCACTTAACCGATCAATCAGGCACGATATGGGGTCTCTGATTGACTATTTAGTATAAAATAGGACCTCTAATTAACTGATTAATCAAATATCTGATTAATCTGATATAAAATACCTATTTAAGAGGTTAATAAAACTATTATAAAGTAGTTTTATAGTTATACTTACTTATTTATAGTGTTAAAAGGCTAGGGATACTTTGTTGTTGCCCCCTTGTTACTCCCTTATTACCTCTAGTTACTATATTTACTTCTAAATAAAATAATAGCTTCTAATACTTACTATACTATTTTAAAGCTAGTTCTGGAGGTACTATATATACTCTAATATTATAAGCTTTATTGAGAGCCTCTGTGATATTAATATAAGTCTGGCGAGGCTAAAAGCCTTCTCACAGTTAGTTGCTATTATAGATATTACTAGAATGTTAAGAGTAAGGTAGCTGAGGGTTAAGTAGGTTTATTAGTATGAAATCTACTACTAAATAGGATTAGTAACTAGTTACCTAGTTACCTAGCGATAATATTAATCCAGCTTATCTACCTTATTAGTAAGGACTTTATAGATTTAACTATTAAGTTATTAATAGTATTTAGAGTTTTTAGAGGCTAGCTTTAGAGTAAGGAAAGTAAATATACTGTAAGTAGGTGGCGATATTAAGTGAAAAGTAGCTTTATAAGTATATTACTATCTCTAATACTCCTCCAGTCTGATTTTTACTTTATAAAATTATTCCTATTAATATAAATTACTTCACTACCTTTTAAGCTATTATAACTCTCATCTAGGGTAGAAGATTATAGTGGTAGCGTAAAAATAAGACTTACTAAATTTTATATAGTATTTATTTAATATCTACTATCTGTTAAGTATTAATAGTTAAAAATAACTAGTAGAGTTAAAATAACTATTATAAATCTTCTAGAGATAGGTTATTTATTAATAAAGTGTATATTTACTGTGGGTGTAGTTAGGGATATTAGTAATAGATACTACTTATAATTATGATACTTAACTTTACTAAGATAACCTTATTAACCTTAGAGGTATTATTAATATTAATAATTAGGTATTAGTGATCTATAAGGCTGTGAAATTAATCTCTTTATCTGTAAGTTTATTAAATAATTTCTTCTAGTTTTTGAGATAATCTATAAGGTATTCTATACTTATTATAACCTCCTAGAGTTAACTGTAACTATTATTTTTACCCCACTCCTAGTATCTTATAATCTAAAAGTAAAGAAGCTTAAAAATATCTCTAATTTTAATAAATAAATATTAGTTTTTATTAGTGAGGATATTAGTATTATTAATATAATCCTGAGCTTGAGGTATTATCTTATTATTAAGGATGAAGCTATTAATCTGTTTCTTTTTAGTAAGAGCTTACTGGATTATTAAGTATATAAAGTTCTATTTTATATTATTATTTAGTATTAGTTATAACTCCTAGGGAGACTTTTCCTATAATATAAAATTATTATTAGTATTATTAGTCTCAAAACTATTAGGGATTACTAAAAATCTCTTAGTATATTATAAGGATAACCTAATATATTTGATGATATTTTATAGTTTGCTAACTGGTTCTTAAGTATACTAGAGCTTAAGGTCTACTTATAGATATTAAGTATTAAGATGATTATTAGATTCTTACTTAAAGGTATTCTTATTAGTATTATATAGGAATACTTAACTAATAAGATTAAGAATATACTTATAGTATTTTATCTTCTAATCTTAAGTATTATTATTAGTATATTTATCTGAGAGGAGGGAGAAAAGATATTATATATAAATATTATTATTATTAGTGCTATCTAAGATTAGTATACTTATATAATTAATAATATTCTAATCTCTAGTAATATTATATATTATATTAGTAATTTTCTTACTGTTATGGGTATTAGGTTAATATTAGAAGGCTAGGAGGTATTAAGTTTGCTTTTCTGATTTATTGAGGAAGTAACTAAAAATTATAATAATTATATACCTATTAAGTGAGGTCTAGAGATTAAAAGAGAGATAGATTTTTATAAGAGCTTTATAAAGTTAAATTTTAATCTGGATTTTCTTAGTTATATATAATATAGATAACTAATTCTTTAGAGTCTTATAAGATAATAGGAGTTAGTAGAGGAAATTAGGATAGAATTAGTATAAGAGGGACTGTAGATATTAATTTTAGAAGGTTATAAAAAGATTATTAATATTAATAAGGAAGCTAATAGTAAACTTAAGAGATTTTATAATTTAGGATTTTAATATAGTAACTAAAGTAAACTAATATTATTTTACTAGTAGTAATATTTCTGCTTTATTATTATTATTATTAGAGGTAATAGGTTTTAGAGTAGTTATTTTAATAATATAATATTTCAGTCTGAGATAGGTATTTGTAGAGGATATAGACTAGGTTTTAAAGAGGGTATTAAGATAGTTTTTCTTATTATAATAATAGTATATCTAGAAGATTTTACTTATATAGTTAGTTAGAATTTATATACTATTAATATTTTAGGAAGTTTATTTTAGATATTCCCAGTTAGAATCTTATAAATAAAGAAACTCTCGCTCTTAATCTAACTTCTCTAATTTTAAGAGTTTTTCTTTAAGATAAAATTATTATTAATAAAATATCTACCTCTCTATATTACTTAGGGGAGGTTCTTAATAATATTATAACTATTAAGATCTTAAGATAATATCTTACTAGTATTTAATATATTCCCGATCTGGGAAATAATAGATTAAGGTGGAGGGAAGCTGAATATAGTTTAAGGTATTATTAGATTTAATTAATAGTATAGGGGAGAGTTAATTAGTAGTGTTAATATAAATATAATATATAGTAAATATAGGTTATTAGTTATTATAGGTAGAGTATATATTAGGCTATAGTTATATGATTTTTTTTATGTTAGGTATACTCTTAACCTGAATCTCCCTCAGACTAACTTTTATACCCCCTAAAAGTAGTAAATTTAGTAATAAAAACTATTCTTATAGTGTAACTAGTAGTAGAGTTTAGTCTGTATTTATAATATTAAGTACTGTAGGTTTAAATTCTATTAAGAGTATATAGTAACTATATCCTCTTTTTTTACTAACTTCTTATTAGTCTGGAGGCTAGACTATAGTTATTCTATATCTCTACTAATATTAAATTAATTAGGTATAATATAGAGTGTAAGATTAACTGTTTGAAATAGAAAATTGGCTATATCTGATTGGTTGATTGATAAAAATGGGTTAGATATCTGATCGGCTAAGTGCGTTACACTAGTGTTAGAAATAATGCGTTCGAGCGGCAGAGTTTGCACCGTTCGAGCCTCAGGCACTTGTGGTATCTCCATAGGCCTCGCCCTACTTAACCTAGTAAAAATGGAGCCTCGCGTGGTGCGTATGGCTACGTTTAGGGATATATAATATATACCAGATTTTGCCTCCTAATTATATATAATAATTAAGAGTCTCACGATACTGAAGAGCCATTAGGCTAAAAAGTATATATTATAACGATTTTATATATCTTGAATGCTAAGATATTTACTAAAAATACCTCTATTTTGATACTTAAGGGAGTTAACTAGTAGATTACTTAGTATAACTCCTTTAAGGTGGAGACTAAGGCTTATAACCTATAGGATTATCTTAACCCTAAAGTGGATATTTAAAAGAGCCTCCACTTAATAGCCCCTCGAGAGCCTCTTATATATAACTTTCCTAAGGCGAAAAAGGGTAAAATGCCTGTAGCGATACCTGAAATAAACACTCTAGAGATCTTAACCTCCTCTGGTACTCTTAATAGGTTCACCCCTATAGAGCAAACCTACCCTGAGGAGCTCTAACTTCCACTTAAGGTTCCTAAATAGGTTTGCATTCAGGATATTATAGATTTTACAGAGAAGAGCCTGAAAGTTTATATAGCTATCTATACTCTCTATAATATAAGGATTCGAGAGTATAAATATAAATAGTTAAACTAAGTCTATATATTATTTTAGATCTGTAAGTATATTAGTAATATACTTAACTGCTAGTGTTATAATATAGAGGAGAACTTTACTATATAGTTAATAAACCTCTATAACTGCTTTAGTATTATAAATAACCTCTATCTCTAGTAAGTAGCTGCTATATACTATAATATGCTCCAGTTTCCTAAAATTAAACGCCTTACTATAAAAACATTAATTGAAATGTAGTTTTAGAAGTAGTAAGATACTATATATAAAGCTTGAATAGTTAGCTACATTCCCTCTATTATAGGGGCACTTTAGGTTAATAATCTTATACTCTCCCTAGCTTACTTACTAATTGAATTATATACTTAAAGCTATATACTAATAGTCTATAGTCGATTAGATATAATATTACTAAATAAAATTATCTTAGCTATTATAGAGGCTATATAGTAGCTCCCTGAAGCTCTCTATTGAAGTAAAATCAGCTATAGAGTGTTTAATACTACCTTAGAAACTATAGATAGTAGTTTAAACTCTTAAGATAGTAAGAGATACTTTAATAGCTTAAATAGATCCCTATACTCTCTTAAGTGTAGTAAAAACTATCTATTCTTATGCTATTATTATGTATACTTATTACTTATATATAAAAGTTAGATACCTAACATTATAATTAAAAAGAGAATTAAATAATAAATTATTTCAGATTTAGACCTTTTAAAGAGGATTTAAGGTCTCAGATAATAGTAACTATATAGTTAGCTTTCTGGCTGAAATAGCTATAATACTGTATAGTAAGCTTACTATATAGAGAGACCTCAGTAGTATCTTCTATAAAACTTATTTATCCTTAATTTAGATACCTTAATTTATATCTTTTGAGATATTAAGTATTTTATAACTCTCTAAGAAGCTTTCTCTAGAAATTATATTTAGTGTAGTATTAAGTTAGTACCTATTAAAAGCTATAGAGATGCTAAGATCTATATTATAACCTTAGAAAGTAAGGAGGCTAAATTATATTTCTATAATGTTACTCTCTATACCTCTCTAGCTATAAACTTTATCTCTTTTTAGTAGTTATAAAAATAAAGTTACTAGTAAGATACTAGGCTAAATTACTCCTCTTAACTGCAGAGGAGTAACTACTTAAAGATTGTAGCTATTAATATTTAATATAGCTAATAAGTCTTTAAATACTACGCACCTCGCGAGAGGTTAAATATTCTAGTAGTATAGTTAGTATAGTATAAGCTCTCTCCTAGACGTTATTGCTACTAGAGATATACTATAGAGACTATTTAAAGACCCCTAAAAAGTAATAAATAACTTTAGCATTAGCAGCTAGGGTATCCTAAGAGAGAATTTCTTAACTACTTTATTTTGGCTATACGTAGTATTTATATTACTAATAGTTATTCGAAATGTAATAGGTACTAGCCTACTTAGGGAGTATATAAGGCTTATAGTGTTAGTAAAGTAAAATAGATTATTCGCCATGCAGAGCATGAGAGTGCCTTATATATTACCCCTAGAGAGTATATTGCGTTCAACTTTCACTCTTATCACCAGGGCTATAGTAGCTATACCTCTTTCTTGATATTTACAGACAGGGCTACTAACTACTCATAAAACTTTTATCTTATAGACTATACTGAAGCTATTATAACTACAGTATTTAATAACTTTATCTTACTCCTTAAACGCCAGTATAATATTAATATTAAGGTCTTTAAGTATAATAATAAGGTTCCTAAATATAAGAGGCTAAAAGTTATTCTAACTACTTAAAGTATTCACCTTAAACTATCTATACTATATACGTAAGGCTAAAATAGTAGAGTGAAGTATATTAGAGTTGTTATTAAAGCTTGCATAAAAACTATAAGGGAAGAAAGTAAATTACCTTATAATTTCTAGCTTGAAATTCTGTAAGCAGTAGTATTTCTCCATAACTACATACTAATAAGCCTCTTAGGCTAGTGAATACTATACTAGAGGCTTCATGAAGTCGCTTAAAAGGATAATATTATAAAGCTAGACTTAGCTTACCTTTATATATATAGCTATAAATATTTTATTCTTACTACAGATGTAAAACTCAAGTATAACTACCTTACTTACCTTAAGGGGCGTATTTTTATTAGTTTTTTAGTTAGCTATATTTTAACTAACTAGTTTTAAATATAGAACGTTTTATAAAATAAAGTTATTATAACTTATAATATCTTTTTTAATAAGATAATATTTTTTAATAGTAATTTAGCTTCTCTATAAGATAATTTTAAGAAGTCTAACTTTAATAAAATCTCTTATTAGTTACAAAAGTAATTAGTTACAGTAGAGCTGCATAAAGCTAGCTTAGATACTTACTTAAGCTTAAATGAAGAACCTAATAAAATTATCTATACTGAAGATATGAGAGGCAGCTATAAGAACTTAAAATCTTATATTTATACTATAGCTAGCTTTAAGCTCTCTAAAGCTTTATATGAAACTATAAAGTTTATATTATTAATTCCTTTAGAGTTACTTGCTATATTCTTCTATAATCTTATTTATGTAGATAAGACTATAGGGGGGCGAGGAGATTAGGCGCCTCTAGAGAGGATTAAGTGTGAGGAATAGATAAAGTATTACGCTAGAGTAGCTAGGAGGTCTTCATTCAAAGCTACCTTTTTAACTAGCACCTTTTAGTTATTTTAAAATACTTCTAGATACTCCCGCCTATAGCTACAGAATTATATAAATTATTAACTAGAGAGAATCCCAGAAGGTTAAATCTTAAGAGAACTCTAAAAAACTATTATAAATCTAAAAGATAAACTTCAGCTATAGAGTGAATTAGATAGTAGAGAGTATTTAAAATATAGGGAAGTAGAAACTTCCACTCTAGGAGTCTTATAGTAGAAGCTATTACTATTATCTATATCTTACTTAGTAGTACTCACTTATCTATATGCTAAAACTATAGTAGTAGCTGAAAAAACTTATCTTAGAAGTTATATTAAATTACACTTCTGGAGCGAAATTAGTAAAACTCTCACAAGAGGCTCAAAAGTTTTAAGTTACTACTAGGTTTATACCTATAAGCTTAACAAATATAGATACCTCCTTAAAATCAAGATTTAACTCATTATTTATAGAAACTAATAATTATAAGATAACTATAAAACTTACGTAGTTACTCTAGTAAGTATATTTTTTTAAACCTTTATAGTAATTACTAACCACTTTAATCTCAAGCTACTTCAGTATAATATAGTTAACACTCTTATCTAAATAATACTTAATAAGGTAGTTTATATAGAAATACTACTTAGTTATTAAAAACTTAGAAAGATCTACTATCTAAATAAAATACTCTATAGCTTTTAAAAGTCTCCTCTCTTCTAGCAGTATTATCTAGAGGCAGGCTTTAAATACCTTAGTTTTAAGCCTACTGTGGGAAAGCTATATTACTAACTTAAGAGGTATATTATTTTCTTCTTCTATATTAATAACTATATACTCTCCTTCTCCTTAGAAAAAATATCTAAAATATTTATACTATTAGTAGACTTCTAAAAGAAATATTATCTTAAGGGAGGTAAAAACTTATAGTAGTTCCTCAGTATTAAGGTTATTCAAAATTAAATAATATAATAGCTGTAGCTCTCTTAAGTAGTCTATATTAAAAAACTCCTTAAGTATCTTATAAAATGTATATAGTATATTAAATAGTTTAATACTCCCCTCAGACTTAAAGAACTTCTCCCACAGTATAATTAAACTTTCTATATAAAAATTAAATACTACTAATAAGATATTAGTTTTATTAATTATACTATAGTTATAATAAAACTAAATATTATCTATATAGTTAGCTAATTATCCTATTTTAACTAGAACCCTAGAGATAACTACTAAGTTGAGGCTGAGTGAATAATATAGTACCTCAGTAAAACTAAGAACCTCTACTTTAAATTTAGCTGTAAACTTAGTGATTTATAGGATAGCCTTATTGTCACTATAGATACTAACTTTACAGATAATAGTAAGGATTAAAAAAGCTTTCAAACTTATATTATATACCTCTTTAGTAGCCTTATAGTGTAGTAAACTAATAAATAAGATACTATAACTATCTTAATAACTGAAGTAGAGCTTTTAACGTTATTATAAGCAGTATAAGAAACTATTTTTACTAGTTACCTTATTATTATACTTTAAATAAACTTTATAATAAACACTTTCAGTAGAAGTAAGGTATGTAAACTTTATCTAGCAGTCTAAATCCAGTATAATAACTAGTAAATAATATATCTTATAACTACTAAAATAATATAACTATATATAAAGCTATAGTATATTAATATTTATAACTACTAGCTACAGTAAGAAGCTTAGTGAGGATACTTTAAAGTTAAGTATATACCCTCAGGAGACTTTATAGCTGATAGCTTTACGAAGTTTCTCTAAAGCTGCCAGTTTAACGTTTTTATTATTCAGATTAATATAATAGACTAGTTAAACTGCCTGAAAATATAGTAAGAGGAGGAACTTTAAGAGGAACTATTTATATTAATATTCAAAAACCTTAATAAGACTCTTAACTACTAGTTAGAACTTATAGATCCTAATTCTAACTATAATATAGTTAAAAAAGGGTTTAGAGGCACTTAAGGTGCCTAAGGCGTTAGGAGGCGCCTTTTACCTAGATAATAAGGGACGCCTGAATAGCCTATAAATAGTATTATTCTTCCTGCTATAGGGGTGGAGATTTAATAAGGGTGATAAGGCTATAAAAGGAGTCTCTTATAAGATGTAAATAGAGCGTTTAAATTAGTATTATTTGAAAGGGCTAGCTTATAGGTATAGCTTTTGAGGCTGGAGGGGTATATTAGAAATAATGCGTTCAAGCGGTAGAGTTTACACTGTTTGAGCCTCAGGCACTTATGGCGTCTCTATGGGCCTCGCCCCACTTAACTTAGTTAAAATGGAGCCTCGCGTGGTGCGTGTGGCTACGTTTAGGGATACATAATATACACTAGATTTTGCCTCCTAATTACGTGTAATAACTGGTGATGTCGTTAGTAATGGTAATATCGGGAAGTACGAAGAGGCTCTACCTCAGGGAGGTAGTGGGAGGCTCTACTGCCTATGAGGGTATTACTATATTGGTATGAGGGACTAGGGGGTCAGCTGGGGGCTGGCGCTCTAGGCCTGATTACAGTCTGATCTTTCAGTCCCCCAGGCTGAAGGCTTTGAGATATAGTTTAAGACCACGAGGGCTTCGAGGCTATGAGGGCTTTAAGGCCATGAGGGTTTTGAGGCCATGAGGACATGGCCTCCAAGGGGGGAGATAATGGCTGCCAGGAGGCCACGAGGCTATAAATACTATGGATATAAACATCGTGTTATGTATGGTATAATAGCCGAGACAGCCGTATGGCAGCCATTACCGCTGACGTACTACAGAGAAACTGCAGACCCTATAACTTTTGTATGGGCCTCAACGGAGGGGTACCAGAGGGCCAACAGCAGTGGCAACAGCATGCGTTACGGCTTCAAGCCCTACGAATGGATCAACGGAGGGCTATCAGCATGGCCACGGCAGTGGTATCGGCGTGGCTACGGCAGTGGTATCGGCGTGGCTACGGCAGTGGTATCGGCGTGGCTACGGCAGAGGTATCGGCATCGGCAACGGATGCCGCCGCCGCTTCAACTACAGTAATAAGAGGCCACGGTAATAAAAGCTACGGTAACGAGAGGCCAGAGGCGTACGAGAGGTTACGTCAACGAGGAGTTACGTCAACGAGAGGCTACGTCAACAAGAGGCCAGCAGCGAATAAGTGGCTTCGAGAGACTCTGCAAATAGTGCTACTCTTTCTGCCGTAGGGGCGGAGGTTTAGCGAGGGTACTGGGGGTCTGGTACTATGAGGGGCAGTAAAGGGCTAGTAGGAGGGCTAGGAGGTATGCCACAGGGTTATAATCTGGGAATAGCTTTATTTTAAGCTATAAAACTATAAGGATAAAGTCTATAAGAGGGGGAATATACTAGGGTATATTAGTAGCCTATAGGTAGACTTTATATAGTATTTAGTTATTTATAAAGAGAGATACTTTGGCTATAACAGCTAGGATCTCTAGTAAAAAGGTCAGATTTAAATATATTTATAACAATATACCTACGTTTGCCCCCCGTATAGAACTATCACTTAGAGACCAGTACGCTCCTGACAGATAAGTCCGACGACGGACTGAAGAGCGATCCGGAGCGCAACGAAGCTGTCGACGAGAGGCAGCTTGTCAATGACGCATGACGAGATTTTATACAACCGCAACACTGATCCAGCTACCGCAATCTTGATGGTCTTCTCCGCTTCGGTTTTCGGATATGGCCTCGTTGGTCTTTTGCGGCCTATTTTTGCTCATCGTTTGTGTCTTTGTTCGAACTCTCCCAAACAGACACCACGACTAAACCACGATAGCTAGCGAGATGGTCTGGTGGCAGTGTCTGCCCATGATTTCCGTCTACCAGACCCTCCACCGTGAACCCAGGGGCAACAACAAAGACCACCTGCGCATACTCGGCTTCACCTCCATCGGCATGTTCATCTGGGAACCCATTGCGTCCTACATCTGGCCCTGGCTCGACGGCATCTCGATCCCCTGTCTCGCGTCCATAAAAGCCGCACCCCCGACGCTCCGGTCACGCGCCTGGTCACAGAAAAGAGTTGACTTGCACGTCGGCAGAATCAAGCAATCACTAGTCCAAGCCTGGAAGAAAACAGAAACTCGACCGTCACTACAAGGTCATGCAGGAGAACTACAAGGACGTCCCCATGTGGCGGTACCCCGATATTCTCCTCGTCGGTTTCTTCACTGGTGTCGGAGCCGTCATCAAGGGGCACACGACACTCGACGCTTGGGCGTATGTCTGCGCTATTGTGAGTTGACCCTCCATCACTGAGCTGTCGCGATGGAGGCACCGTAGGAAGGGATGAAAATAGGTTAATCTCTCTAAATGGGGGCTATAGGGCGAAGGGGTCTAAGTACCCCTTAACCCACGCGAAGCCACATATAGCCACATGTGGCTGGGGCTTCGCAACATGAGCGAAAGGCGCCGCCGGCTAAACATGAATAGCTTCTGGGATGTATCGTCGCGCCCTTCTCCCTCTGTCTGTACGGCCTGCTCGGCACCAGCGTGGCGACGAAAAACCTGTACAAGATGCTCTGCGGGGTTCTGTCCGTATTCTTGTCTACCGATCTGAAGATGGCGCTGTACCTTAAGATCCCGTGGAGGACCATGTTCCTCCTCAAGACCTGGGGCAATCTATTCGGCACAGCACCGAAATATGTCATCATGGAGACCATCGTTGCCAACCGTCGAGATATTCTGCTCGATTCTGTCGGCAATCAAGTGGTGAGTCAGACAATGGAAACAACCTAGCCTGCGACTCATAGGTAGTGGTGGGGCAATTCGACGAGCTCTTTCAAGCAGTATGCCGACTATTGTGGCACTGGTCAAGTCAAGAAGACTGAAGTGGTGATGAGCAGTTGTCGAGTGACACGACAGTATACCCGTTTTACCTCCACATGGACTGCTGTGTCGAGAGTCTCGCGGAAGATAACGACAATGTTATGTAAATAGCTCGAAATCGGTATCCTGCCGATAGTCAAAAGACGTCCTAGTCCGATCATGTGTGAAAGTTGGTACGCAAGAGGAACTTGTCAAAAGCTCAACTCATCATGGAAATTTTGTCTCTAAGCTGTGTAAACAGTCACGCGGTCTACGAGTCATGACTTTTACTAAGAATTGCCGCTTGAGTCAGGTTGTCTCAACCTGGCATCAACAAGACAACCGTATCTCCGCTATGAATCATAATGGCTCAGATTTAGCGAGCACTAATTAATATCTAGCCACTTCTCTTCGCCACGACGTCATACTTCGAGTTCCGAAGCACCAAGACTCCGACGACAACGGATTTTCCACAGCACAATCATCCTATCCGTTGGTTTAACTTCAATCATGTCGTCCAGCAACCATGCCATCGTCTTTGGCGCGGCTGGCTTGCTGGGCTGGGCGACCGTCGAGCAGATGCTCTCCCAGCACCCTCACGAGGGATCATTCGACAAAGTCACTGCTGTCATCAACCGTCCATTGACAGAGCCCGAGTTTCACTGGCCGAGAAGCTCTGACAGTCGTCCGGAACTCGAAATCGTGTCTGGCGTGGACTTGGTGAAAACCTCGGCCGAGGATTTGGCACAGCAACTGCGAAGCAAAGCCACGGACGTTGAGAATGTCACCCACGTCTTTTACTTCGGTACTGTTCTCGTTTGGTCCAATTTGATGCTAGTTTCTGAAACGCTATGTAGTGTTCAAGGAAGTTGGCGACAATCATGTTCTCGAACGCCAGACCAACTGCGACATGATGCAACGAGTAGTCGACGCGGTAACCTCGACATCTCCAAGATTAAAGTCGTTCATCTACCCAGGCGGAACAAGGGTATGCCAGCAGTCTTCAGCCCGAAAACACTGAAGGATCTGACGAACGTGTCCAGGGCTACGGGATATACATTCCCGGAGGCACATTCCAAGCCCCGTTGGAAGAATCCATGGCAGACAACCTACCTCAAGACTATGCGCAGACGGTCGCCTACCCCTGGTTCAGGAGAATCCTCGCAAAGGCCAGCGAGGGCAAAAGCTGGACGTGGACCGAAATATGCCCCGACGCGGTGGTTGGCTTCACTCCCAACGGGTCCGGATGGTCGCTTGCTCTGCACTGGGCTCAGTACCTGTCACTTTACGCCCATAATCATGGAGCCGACCGCACATTATCAGACTGTGTCGTGGAAGTCCCATTCCCCGGCAGCGAAGGCGGATTCAACAGCCTCTTCACGCCCGTCTCGTCCGAAACGCTTGGTCGAATCGCCATTTACGCTTCCCAAAACCCCGAGAAGTGTGGCGGCATGGTCATCAACGTGGCTGACAGAGCGCAGCCAACCGCGTTTCGGGAAATATGGCCGGCTATCGCCAAGTGGTTTGGCCTTAGAGGGGTCGGCCCGGCAGCCCGAGAAGATACCATGAAGCCTGGAGAATATGTCCAAAAGTACAAGCACATCTTTGAGCAGGAGGGATGTTCGACAGCTGTGACCGCGGGCGTCGCCGCTGGTAGCTCGCAGCTGGATGTCGTGGGCTACTGGCTCACGTTTGATCGACAGCTGAGCCTGGAAAGACTTCGATCTGTCGGGTTTGGCCGAGAACAGGACCCTGTGGAAGGCTGGCTGACCGCTTTTGAGAAGTTCAGGGCTGCTGGGATCATACCATAACGGTGAGTTGCGCAAGTCACGGAGGAATGGGCTCGATTCTGCTGTAACAATTGGGGTGTATAACAAGTCAGACACTAAAACAGAACTGCTCGCATTGCCTTCCATCCCACCTCTTCACAACCCTTCCAACAAAGACTCCTCCTTACTTCGGACCGGACGAAGTACTCGAGTTGGCAGTGTTGGTTCCCATGTTGGTTCTGATGTTATCATACTGCGAGACTGGGTAGCTCAGCAGGTTCATCGACTTCTCGAGCTTGCCCATCCACGTGGCCATGTTGCGGACAATGCTCTGGTCGCCCATCTTGTCGCCCGCAGCCTCCCAGTACATGGCGCCACCCAGGTTCTTCTCGTTGATGTACCCCTGCTTGAACAAGGCGCTCTTCAGGTCGTCGAACGTCACCACCTGCTGGGTGTTGTTGTCGTACGAGTACGTCGCCTTGACAACGCCGTCCCAGTGAACGCGTGCCCCGGGCCGTGGGAGATCCTTGTACAACCAGATCCCAGGTTCGAGAGTGCCGTTCGGCAGCCCGCTGTAGGACTTCCCCATGCCCTTGGTGTTGCTGAAGGCGCGCCCGTACAAGGGCATCCCGAGGTTGATCTTGTTCGGCGCTATGCCCGCCCTGGTGTAGTCGCTGATGGCCTTTTCGATGCTGGCTTTCGTGCTCGAGGGGTTCTTCTTGCTCACGTACACGTTGGACTGGTGGGCCGTCGTGTTCTCCCACGACCCCGCAAAGTCGAAGGCCATGAGGGACCAGTAGTCCAGCGACTTGTCCATGGCTTTGAAGTCGAAGGTGGCGTAGTTCTGCGGCCCGGCGGGGGCGGGGAAGCCCAGCGTGAAGTGGTATCCCTGGGCGTGCTTGGCCGAGTACTCGTCCAGCCCGGTCCGCAGTTCGGCCAGCAGTTTGACGCAGTTGGCGTTGCTGTCGGTCGTGTTTGGGTACTCCCAGTCGATGTCGACGCCGTCCCAGCCCTGATCGGCCACGAGCTTGACGGTAGACTTTACAAAGTTGGCTCGCAACTCTTGGTCGGCTGCAACAGGGACGAACTTGGACGACCAGCTGTAACCTCCAATGGAGAGCACCGTTTTCAGATACCTGTTCGCCATCTTCTTCATGTAGAGCTGCTTGACCAAGCCATACGCGTTGTTCCCTGGCTCCTTGGGATCGTCCTTGGGGAACGGCTTGCCAGTGTCGGCCCAAGGGTCGGAGGAGATACTGGTCACGTCAGCAGGCGAGTCTTGGTCTCACTTGTCGAGATTTCAGACACTTACACGGTGCCGTTGGACTTGATGTCGGCAAAGGCATACAACACATGTGTGACTTTGTCGATGGGTATGTTGTCTGGGTCATATCCCGCGCCGTAAATACTCCAATTTGTCACGTAGAGTAGATTTCGATGCTGCGTGTTCGATCTTGACAGTGCCGGAGGCCTCCCCGGTGGCTTGCCAGACTCGGGCGGATGACTAGGCGAACTGCCAGTGGTATTTCCTAGGGATGACGAGTTTTCCGCGGGACTCGCGGGGCTGGCGATGGGAATCGGTATGGGAGCTGGGAAAGCTGGCTCTTTGGGAGCCGCCGATTGCCTGGGAGCTGTCGCGTTTCCTGCTGGAGTAGACGCATTACCACCACCTGGACCTCCTGGAGGCATGGGAACAGGAGCGTCAGACTTTCTGGGAGCGGGAGGACCTGTCGGATTTCCTCCGGGAGTGGACGCGTTACCCCCTCCTGGTGCTCCCGGAGGCATATCAACAGGGGCGTCAGACTTCTTTGGAGGGGGTGGATTCTTGGGACTCGTAGAGTTTCCCGTCGAGGGTGTCGTTGCGTTACCACCACCTGGAGCTCCCGGAGGCATGGGAACAGGAGCATCTGTTTTCTTTGGAGGTGATGGGGGGTTCTTGGGAGTTGTCTCGTTGCCACCACCTGGAGCTCCTGGAGGCAAGGGGACGGGAGCATCAGACTTCTTTGGAGGGGGTGGATTCTTGGGCATCGTCGCGTTGCCCGTCGAGGGAGTCGTCGCGTTACCACCTCCTGGAGCTCCTGGGGGCATAGGAACAGGAGCATCTGATTTCTTTGGAGGAGCAGGTGGATTCTTGGGAGTCGTCTCATTGCCACCTCCTGGAGCTCCTGAAGGCGTAGGAATAGGAGCATCTGATTTCTTTGGAGGAGATGGTGGATTCTTGGGAGTCGTCTCGTTGCCACCCCCTGGAGCTCCTGGAGGCTCAGGAACAGGAGCATCCGAGTTTTTGGGAGGAGAAGGAGGCGGTTTCTTGGGAGTCGTCTCGTTGCCACCCCCTGGAGCTCCTGGAGGCAGAGGAACAGGTGCGGCCGTGGGCATCGGGGCAGTCGAGTTTGAAGGATTCGTCGAGTTGCCCGGAGCTGTCGAGTTTCCTCCGGGAACCTTTGGCGTCGCGCTCGGTTTGGGAGCCTTGCCGGGTCTAGGACGACCAGTCGGTCTGGACGGCCTTTTGGTCTTGCAGTCCTCTGGCCTCTTCCTGTGGTGCTCATCGAGGGCACTTGTGATACCCAGCACCACTGTCAACGACGTCAGGACCAAGGAGAATCTCATTGTGGTATAGAGTGCCTCGGTGACGCAAGAGCGTGTAAGCCAAATCGTGAGTGCTCGGGGAGGAGAGAGTTGACATGGAAAACGCGAAGAGAAATACGCAACACGGGCATAAATGAAAGATGCGAATCATCAGGTGGAAGCCGAGAGCTAAACGGCCAAGAACGCGAAGCTTTGAGGGGTCAGATGCGAAGCCCTCGATGTTTAAGCTTCCACGACAGGGAACAGGTGGCCAGCAGAGTTGGACGAGTTCATCTCCCGTCCCCCCTTCACAAGAAAGAAGGATAAATCATGACCTCTCGATACCCAGATACGGCCCTGATGGCCTCGACGGCCACAGGCAAGGACAAAGCATGATTGGTCTCGGCAAAAAAACATGGCAGCATCGTCGAGATTCATCTCACCACCCACTCGGCAAAGGCTGCACATGGCGAGGGGAAAACGACGTCTGATCTGCTGGGCTCTTGGCGGACGAGGCTCCGAGGAGGAGAAGACTCGCAAGACTTCAACACGTTATCTTTTAAAACCCCTCAAAGCTTGGTAGCTTCCGGGCCCCCCTTGTTCCGGCTGGATGGTCCCAGTCTCGGTGAAAACAACGCCATATCATCAGCGACCCAACCCTGACCGGCTGACGACGGCCGAAGCTTGCCCACCTCTTTGAGTCATACATTCGTCGGAAAAGCCTCAGAGTTGACGGTTTGCACTGACCATGGTTCCCCGAGATGCGGTCCATGTTCTCGTCCCAAAGACACGCGCTGCGCCTGGGTGGTCTGCTTGCATGTTCCAGTCGTCTTTCTTATCCGCCAGTGCTGAGGTGGCTGCTTCTTGATCTCCCAGGAAGAAGATCACATGAATGTACATTAGATGTAGCCACCGTGCTACACGATGCTATAGTATACGGCTATTGAAGCCTGCTGTAGTCTGCGCAGTTTTGTTCTACGTGTCAGAGAAACGGCCACAAGCTTCGACTTTGATAACTCAAGTCACGACTAAAAGAGCTTCTGGGGTCCTGATCACAAATATTCCCTTGCTAAGGGACATTTATAGAAAACACTAGAACTAGACCGAACTACGAAGCAGGTCCATAACCTGCTCCTGTAAGCAGGCGACCTTGTCTATACTTCCTTCGCGCCCGCCACCTGCGTAGACTTTGAATCGGGACCAATCGCAACCGTCTCATTATCGGCAAGCTTTGGGTTCTCCTCATCTGATGATGCGCGGACGACGGCCGAGGAGGGGCCATAGCCGAGCTCGGCCATCTCGGGGTGTCGCCTGTCCCACCACAGCATGCCCAGCTGCACCGCGATGGTGGCCAAGGTAAAGGCCACGGTGAGAGGGAAACCCACGGGATACCGCGGGGCGTCCGCAACGCGGAACGCCCGCAGGGGGATCGTGGCGTGGCCGACGTAGACAATGGTCACCGTCATGGCCACGATGATGGACCGGGCCTCGGGCTCCTTGCGCAGCATCTCCGCCATCCACGCCATCAGCGACGGGCTGCCGGCGGCCGTGGCGTACGTGAGGAAGTAAAAGGCGAGCAGGACCTTTTGGTCCGACGGCCAGCCGCAGAGCACGGCGAGGCAGACGCCGTGGGCGGCGGCGGAGAAGACGCTGACCTGCCAGCGCCAGCGCTTCCGGTCCGACAGCCAGTTGAGGCCGACGTTGGTGACGATTTGCAGGGCGTAGCCGCCGAGGGGCAGGATGTTGACGTGGTACGTGTCGTACACGCGGTTGCCGGCGGCGTCGGTGATGCTCTCGAGGTACAGCACGAAGTACGAGTTGGCGCGGTGGGCCCAGGCGCTGAAGGCGAAGGCGAAGAGGAAGAAGTAGGTGACCGGGTGGACGACGAGCTGGCGGAGCTTCAGGCGGAGGACCGAGGCGGGGATGCGCTTCGACGTGTTGACGCCCGAGTCGCCCATGCGCTCGCGGGCGAGACGCTTCTCGTTGTCGGTCAGGTAGATGGCGCGCGTGTTGGAGGGGGAGTCCGGGACGGTGACGAAGGCGACGAGGCCCTGGGCGACGGTGATGGCGCCCGAGATGATGAAGAGCCACTGCCAGCCGCCGAGGCCGTGGACGCCGTTCATGTCGCGGTAGAGGGCTGCCTGGAGCGCGCCGAGGAACATGGAGCCGGCCACGTCGCAGACGGAAAAGCATGCGACGCGCAGCGCAAGCTCGGCAGGGGTGTACCAGTTGAAGATGAGGGCGACGACGCTGGGCCAGAAGGCCGAGGAGAAGAGGCCGAGGAAGAAGCGCAGCCCGAAGATGGTCTGCGCGTTGGGTGCCTTGTACGTGCTGCGGACATGGATATCATCAGTTTGCTGTTTCTCTCTCTCTCTCTCTCGAGGATCTGGGCAAGTCACTCACAAGAGCACCAAGAGTCCCCAGCTCATCTCGCAAAAGGGGAGAAACATTGACGGGCGAAACTGCGGAAGCGGTCAGACTGATGGTGATGGGCCCAAGTCATTCAGATGGTGTGACCTGGCCACGAGATATGCACAGCGGAAACTCACTCTCGTCTGAATCAACTGCCCAGGAACCAAGCCGAGGGCGTATCCAATGGAGAAGAAGGTGTTGAACTCTACGAGCTCGTTTCCGTATAGGCTCAGCGACTCTCTCATGCCCGAGACGTAGGCCTGCGTCGTAGCTGACTGGTCCATCTCCTTCATGATGCCTGCAAGGAACATCCATGCCAGCAGCATGACGTCCAGCTTGAAGACGAGGACATTCCGAGCATCACGGAAATACGGAATGACCTTGGAGATGTGCTTGAAGATGCCTTCTTCAGGCGGTCCATGGTTGACAGGCTCCTCGTTCGACCGTCGAGAGGTCGACGTCACTGCGTCTGGCTCGCCCATGATGCTCTCTCTCTCTCTGCTGTTGACGATGGCAGTTGAAACAACGACGGAAAAACTGCGGAGCTTAAAAAGCGGGGGAGGAGGAGGAGGATCGGTGGCGGGAGAGAGGAGAGGTCCAGTCCGGTCGCGATACCTTCAGCAGCGGAGGAGAGAGAGCTTGGGCTGATGAAGTTATATAAACACGGGGAATATACCAGGCTCGGAGGGTATTACTTAATGAACTTCCCACGTCTGACGACTCAGGTAGTAAGCAGGCGAAACAAACAGGGAAAAAACAATCATTCTGCCGTAGTAATATGAAGTGATTTTTCAATGTCGCGATCCCAAAGATTTGCAGCACCATCCCACGCCCGCGGTCCATTTGGGCCACGTTCCAAAGACGCCAAAGTCTCGGCAAACCCCACCAAGCTTTCAAGAATCAAGCTCCAAATCCCGTCGGTCGACGACACCTCTCCAATCACGATTCACGAAGCATCGTCGGTCCGTGGTGGTGTTCGTGGGTAGGGCTCCGGGTGGTGGAGAGCGGTCAGGGACATGTGGAAATATGGAGAAGAAACGCGTCTGGGTCCAGACAAGACCCTGCTGCCGGCGATTGCGTGACTGAGGGTCCAGACGGCGACATGTCGTGGGACTGTCCGTCCAGCCAACCTCTGCGCCGCATGGGGGAATTTTGGTCGGGCTGTCGGCGACGATGCGCTCTCTTGATCGTCTTTGGCTTCGAGGAAACTCGTCGGACCTAGGCTGAGCTCGTCGCCGCCTCTGAAAGCTTGGTATGTCTGGAATAACTGCGAGAATATGTGCACGCGAGCGCCCTGTTACCATCGAGCAGCAGAGATAATCTCTCTCATCGAGTGAAGGAAAGCCGATTGCCAAGACGCTAACAGCGGACTTACGATATGACCGAGCGAGCATTTGATAGAATCCGGAGAAGACTCATGTCTTGTGTGAGGAGTACTTTTATGTCGCTGTTCTACAGTAGGTAGGTCACTGTTGGTGGGTGTGGACGTGGGCGAGCAGGGCTGTTTGTAACCATTCCTTGGATCTCTGCATAGCTGATTGTCAACTACCTCGATGTCCGTCAAGTGTCCACTGATTTGGCGTAAGGGTCTGAATGGCCCGAGAGCTTGGTTCCATTGTTCAAGCCAAGATGAACCATGGACTCTAAACGGCCACGCCAGCTCAAGTCGACATGTGTATGCTTGGCCTCAACTGTACAGTCAGGTGATTCGCTGCCCCGAGTCCGACTTTGAGGTCCTCAAGGCCTGAATGCTTGCTTATTGTCGGACTACGGCGAACCATGCGGAAGGGCAGAAACAGTGGCTTTCGAGTGAGACACGGCCGGGGCCACATGGGCTGATGGCAGGGATTATTAACATCCAATGGCTGCGTATGAGGAATGGCTGACGGTGCTGTGGAAGAGAGTATGATGCCCTTCGAGAATAGCAACTGTCTTTCAACTCGTCGGTTGGCAAACAATTATGACAAGTTTTCATGGTAAACAACGAGTGGAAATGAGTGATTCTCGACTCATCTTCATCTGGCTTGCTTCCTCATCTTCGACTGCCACGAGAGTCGAGTTTACGTGTCTCGACTTACCAGTACCAGCAAACCACAGCCGACCAGCATTGCTTTTTCCCACCGATAGAGCGAGGCGCCGACTCCGCCGTACAATGATTGGTACCTCATCAGGACTCTAGTTGCAGAATGTCTCTCGCTCCCTTACTCTGGCATGATATCCTCGCGCTTGTCTCACAGCCATCCGGATAGACACGCAGTAGCGCACGTGTTGTGCGACGGAAGAGCCGGACGCCACGCCCTTTTTCTATCCAGTGCTTCCCGCTCTCACACGTGGCACAACGTCGTCGCCGTCTCCCTCTTCTCCCCGTCTCGCGCCGTTCTTGTGCTTCCAGGCTAAGCGAACGTGACCAGACCGACTCCTGATCAACTTCACCGCCTCAGCTGTCGAGTCATCAGCGTCAACACGTCATCGACATCCAAACTCGAGCAGCAGCGGTATATCCAATGGCAACTACAAACTGGACAGGGCACAACACGGACTACTCGTCGCTCGAGAGCGGCACTCGACGGCAGGGTTCGATGCTCGAGGTCAAGCAGAACCACGCCGACAGAAGACCGTCCACGATAGACGTGGCCATACCGATATCGACGGGGCACCACCCAACTGACAAGTGGAGGTCATGGTGGCGCCGATACTGGATATTCGCGCTAGCCATGGCTATCCTCATTGTTGGCGGCATCATTGCGGGTGCGGTCGGCGGGATCACGGCGGCTGAGAAGTCGAACCACTCGGGGAGCGGCTGAGGTGATTATGATACCCATTGGCGGCGGCCAGGTAAGTCTCTGTCAGTCCTGCGAAAGCTCAACCATGGAAGCGATACTGACCAGGTCTCTTGTAGGCAGACTGGCATTACGCGCCTTGATCGGAATGGCACAAGAACCAAAGACGAAGAAAGCGGTCTCACAAAGGGTCGGAACATGGCGAGCAGCATCAGATTGAAGACGAAGATCTAGCGCGAGGTGTTGTTCTCGAGTGGCCGGAAATGACACGGGTACCTCCATGAGAGCGAGCTTTCATCGGCACAAAGAGCACGAGGGCGTAATAGGCAAACATCTAGGATGGAAAGGCATAGTGCATGTTGTGGCCTCAGTTGCGTAGGCAAGTCCTGACGACGACTGATGTATGCCATTTATGCCATTTATTTTGCAGTCGCCACAGAAAAGGCATAGTTGGCAGTCTCAATATCTTGAGGCTTTGGAAGAGAAAGTTCCAATACTCAACTCTCTTTGGTCCAACTGCGTAGTTCAAAGCAGTCTTTTGTCAGGGCAACCAACCAACCCAAAAGCGTAGTCATGACCTTGGATAGCCGAATCTCCCACAAGCCAGCGCGAAAGCATATACCTTCAGCAGCATGCCTCTAGTAGGTGAAGCGGAAATCCAAGCGCTTGCTTCCCTGGTCGTCGTTCTGGTCCAGGTAGGCGACCTTCTCGTCTGCGCGCAGAGCCTCCCACTTGTTGCCTCTGACCTTGTTGCGCCAAATGTAGTACGTCCTGCTACCGGCGTAGAGCAGCAGGTTCCACGCAACGATTCCCAGTAGAACACTGTTGCCACGACGATAGAGGGGCGCGTCATCCTTTCGGTATATGTTGGAGCCGATGATGGTGCTGACCTGCACCGTCATGTTGTATAGCGCCGCCGAGACGGTTCGAGAGCGAACGGCGTTGGAATTGCGGGATACGAGGTTGACCTGCATGGGATGAGCTGAATGGTATGTAAGTAAAAACGTCTCTTATAGCACGGCACTGTGGGTTGTGGACTCACGCGTAGGCTTCGTCAACATCAGTGTCATGACGATCCACACCGTCCACTTGGGTGCCTTTGATGTGTCGACGACTCGAAGCCAGATGAGAAACGGCACCATCCACACCTGCGAGAAAGCAGCCCACCCGAGGATGTTCTTTGATCTCTCTGCGATCCACAGCAACAACATCATGGATATGGCTGACAGGTGTTAGTCCCCACGGGCCACGGTCGACAGAGGCATCCACGATGAAAGGCTACTTACTACCCAAGACCTGCTGGGGGATGACCAGCAGATTGGTCTGGAACGTATCGAAGCCAAGTCCACGGAGCGAAAGCGTGAGATACTGCTTAGGAGTGGTGGCAGGAACCAGGAACGTGAGACCAATGAGGTATATGGGCCTACAAATGCTCCCAGTCAACTCACGCACAAACTAGGACACTCCGGGAGACATACCATAGGTCGTAATCGCACATACTTTGCCACAGAAGCTTGAGTGTGATTCTCTGCCGGTTGTGCATAGAGCCCTTGTTTGGATCGTCTCGGATGATGCGGTTCACCATGATCTGTTCCTCCCTGTGGCCGAGTCAGGCCACGTGTCGAGACGTGTGACCAAGTAAGAAACTCACCTCGGTGTGTACCATCCGTTTTTACCGCGGAACCATCCTGCCGTTTGCGTGGGACCAGCGGGCACGAGGAAGAATGACAAGAATCCGATCAACATCGTCAACAGCCCCTGACAGCGTGTTAGCTACCCTGGCTCGGAAGCCTTCAAGGCGAAGAGAATAGCTCACTTCCAAGAGAAAAAGCCAGCGCCACCCCTCGTGGCCCAAGACGCCTCGCATATGGAGGATGCCGTAGGCCAAGATGGCGCAGAGAATATCGGCAAACGTCATGGCCATCCAGAAGAATCCAAGACGAATAGTCATCTCAGCATGCTTGTAAAAGTACGACAAATACAAGATGATCTGAAATGGCATAGAGTCAGCAGCGGTTCAAACCTGAAGAGTGATCCTTCCCATGAGAAGCCGCCCACCACCTACGTCTGGGATGAAGCCGCCCTGCAGCAGTCCGAGAAGACACCGGCAGATGATGAAGGACGTATAGCCGTTTAGTTTGAACTGGCAGATGGCAACGAGTGACCACAAGACCAGCTGTGCCGGAATCCAGCGATCAGGGCCAACCCACTTGGAGATCAGCTGAGACGGCAGCTCAGCACAGAGGAAGGACAAGGAGAAGACGGTGTTGCCCATGTTGTAGTCTTGACACGGAGTTGGTCAGAGACTCAGAGCAACGGAGGATGAACGGGAATGTACACACCGTTCGTTGTCATGCCGAGATCATTCAGAAAGTTGTCTGTCAGTGCCTTTCCAGCCATTTAGTCGTCACAATCTATCGTGATAGGGCGCGGTTGCATACCTGGCTGAGGTTGGCCCGGTCAATCTCGAGACCAACGAACATGATGCCTGTCGCGCGTGAGTAAGAGACCAGGAGCGCCAGGGAACAGGTTGTCAGCTTACAGGCCCAGATCATGATCCTCCAGTCCGTCTTGCGAACAACGGCATCTTCCTCTTCCCAGGTCCATCTCGCAGAAGGGTCGAAGCGGTGGAGATTCTCCCAGTCTTGGCGCGGCTGGTACTGAGGCGCGAGGGCGGCATCATCGTAGACGCTGGGCTGAGCATCGTCGATGCTGGTTAGGCCAGAGCACCCAGACGCAGCCAGAGATTACGCACCTGTGTTCCAATTGCTTGGGGATTGTAGTTCTGCCTCTTTTGGAACCAGAATCGTCGTTCGGGTCGAGGTCTGCCCAGGGGCTCATCGCCAACGGCGGTGGTTGTGGCTCTCGGCACGCTCTTGTTGACCGACTCGGACGACGCCGAGGCCGAGTCGATGGCCGTCTCTGCTGGGACTATGGCAGCCATGATGCCAAGGTTCTAGGGAACAGAAAAAGCCTGATCCGCAAAAAAAAAAAAAAAAAAAAGACCAGCTCTATTCCAAAGAGTCTGGAGGAAAGGCCTTTTCTTTTGTATCTGTTTCGTTGTTGTCGTCTGCGAGCTTCTTCAGACAACTCTCGCGAGCAACTCCACTTCCGAGCGAGATCCAGCGATACGGTGACAAGAGCCTGACAAGGACGTTACGTAGTACAGTTACAGGCGCAGATATCGGTTCTGCATGGAGGCGGTTGCCATCATCGGCTGCACGTCTTGCACCATCGCGGGGGTCACTGTTCTGGTATGCTCGGATCGAGGCCCGAAGCCTGCAGTCTGTTTGACCAACCCGATGCCAAGCATGTAACCGAGGCCTGTGTTTGGCTCAGATGTGACAGGGAACCCGAATAAATCTCAAGGGTCACCGTTGAGGGCTGACGGCAGACCTTTAATTCGCTGGTGCAATGCCAGACGATGAGATGGACCGAACGAGCAGCGTGGGCAACCCACCGAGCCAAGAATTATAAAAGGAGCTAACCCGCCTGTCTACAACATGGGACAGACAGCAATGAGTTTCCCTTTTTGCAAGCTTTTGGTAGGTCTGTGGCTTTCCTCCTCAAGTACACGCTCAGTCTCCAAGAGGACAGTTGTCATGTCTCTGGCAGCTCTGGTTTGTTGATATCTCACCTTGCAGATTCTTGACACTCGGCATCTACGAAATGAAGCCAAATAGAAGAAAAAATGGAAAAGAGACGTTCAATGGTGGTTTGGAGAAGATATCGCAGCATTTTAGTGTTGAAGACGACATTGGATGGCCAAGAGTGATTCCATGACCAGGAAATGCATCTCCGCGGACTAAGAACCAGCTTTGACCACAACCATGATTGCATCTCTCGGCAACACGCGTCTTTCTTCCGAACACGACCGACATGACACTCCGGCGACCATGCTGTCACGTAACCGGCACCGGGTCGCCAAAGGGTCCAGATCCGACGATGTGAGCGGATCTCCGGATGTCGCGTAGAGAAGTGGTTGTTGAAATTACGGAGCCGGAGCACGCAATCGGATCTCGCAAACTGGGTTGAGGACCGATGAGAAGATCCGGCGAACGGCCTCTCGCTTTGTCGTGGGTGTATTCGGTGGTTACAAGAGACTTCAGCTGTTGTGACAAGACTGAATATCGTCGACGGATGGTTCCTTGGCTTCGTTTGGTGTTGGTAGCAGGTGGGTTACTAGGAAGCCAAAGACAGCCGAGTTGGTCGTCAAAATGTTGTTCAAGCCAGCAGCAGTCTCTCTCACCGCTCTGCTGCTCTCTAATAATGCTGCTGCCACCCTCGGCGATGCCCAGACTCCTCTAGTCGGTTCTGACCAGGGTGCGGTGTCGTCATCCTCGAGACCGAACATCGTCTTGGTTCTTACCGACGACCAGGATCTTCACATGAACTCGTTGGACTACAATCCCCTCATCCAGAAGCGACTCATCGACGAGGGCACTCTCTACAAGAACCACTTTTGCACGACTCCTGTCTGCTGTCCGTCGCGAGCCAGCCTTTGGACTGGCAAGCTGGCGCACAACACCAACGTGACAGACTTCAACCCTCCTTATGGTAATGGAGCCCTTGCGACAACCGACGAGCTACGTCGATCTGGTCTTACCGACTGGACAACCGGCATGTTCAAGAGCAAGCCAACGACGAATCCTGCAGGCGGCTTTCCCATCTTCGTCAAGAATGGCCACAACGAGAACTACCTCCCGGTCTGGCTGCAGAATGCCGGTTACAACACCTTTTACACTGGTAAAATGTCCAACGCCCACACCATCTGGAACTACGACAGTCTCACCTGAAGGGCTGGAACTCATCTGTACGTGACATCTTGAATCTGCGCGCTCTGACTATCAGGCCGCACACCGTGGTTTCGTCGTCTAAGACGTAGCAGGACTTCCTCCTCGACCCAAACACGTACGACTACTGGAACGCCACCTTTCAGCGCAACAGAGACGCGCCGGTCAACCACCTGGGCGAGTACTCGACCGATCTCGTCGCTGGAAAGGCCTTTGGGTATCTTGACCATGCCGTCGACGCGGGAAAGCCCTTCTTCCTGGGCATCGCCCCCATCGCGCCTCACAGCAACGTAAACTCGAACATTCTCCTTCCTGCCAAGGGCCCAGAGGACAACGTGCCCGTCTCGGACGACAAGTTCAGAACCAACTTCCCCAGAGCGGCCAAGAGACACGAGAAGCTCTTTGCCGAGGCCAAGGTCCCTCGCACGGAAAACTTCAACCCCGGCGAGCCTTCGGGCGCCGACTGGATTCGTCGTCAACCGAAGCTGAGCGACGAGAACGTCGACTACAACGACGAGCACTACCGCAGTCGTCTCCGCGCTCTGCAGGCAGTGGACGAGCTGGTCGATGGCCTCGTCGACGGGCTAGAGCAGCACGGCATCCTCGACAACAAGTACGTCTTCTGCACCACCGACAATGGCTTCCACATCAGCCAGCACCGGCTGCAGCCCGGCAAGGAGTGTGGCTACGAGACGGACATCAACATCCCCCTCATCGTCCGCGGGCCGGGCGTGCCCAAGGGAGGCGTCGCAGAAGCCGTGACGGCCCACGTCGATCTCGTCCCGACCATCCTGGCGCTCGCCGGCGCTCCCCTCCGAGCCGACTTCGACGGCGCCCCGAGTCCGCTCATGACCAAGACCCTGGCCGAGTCGCCTCTCACGCGCGAGCACGTCAACGTCGAGTACTGGGGCTGGGCCATCACCGAGAGCAAGTACGGCTTCAACGGCGACGACACGGCCGCGTCGCGAACCTGCGCGAGGCGCTGTCGCCGCGCTTCGACGACTTTTACGCGCGGCAGGCCCGCGTGGCGTACTCGCGCTGCGAAGTGGGACACATTGTCGACGCCGAGGGGCCGCGGGTTGAGAGCCAGGGGAACGTCTGCTGGCAGGGATCCAGGTGGAGTGACTGGACCTAGGGCGGGCGGAGGGAGAGAAGGAAAAGCGTGGACGAGATACTGATTATTGATTACGGACAGAGACCAAGATAGACTCTACATGAATCGTAACGAGGCGAGGACATGGACTATTCCGGCTTTGTTTGTCAAGTATGACGTCAAACTGCGAGCCCGAGTTGCCCGGACTCCAAGGCACCACCACGATCACGATGAGCGATTTTGACAGACCCACGACGCCTGGCATGTCTCACCTTGGTCGAGTCACCATGCAAGATTGCCGAATCAAGCGCTTGGGTTCCGTTCCGCCTTCCCCTCACTTTTGCCCCCCGTCAGGCCGAGTGGGCGTTGCCATGGTAGATACACGAGCTTCGAAACTTGGCCCATGTTAGAGTTGTTCTAACCGCCAATCGTGTCTCGTGGAAAATAACTCGGCCGTTCCATTCGTCGCGTGTTGGAAGAAACGGGTCGCAAGCCACGAGGGCCGATTCGTTTACAAGCTTCGACCATGCAGGGAACTGGATGTTGTGCTGGCTAGCGATGCTATTTATCAGACGGCCCCCTCTGCCTTTCATCGGGGAGACTAGCCAGTTTTTCTGCCCATTGTTCTCGTTTTCGTTTTTGACATGGCACCATACGAAGGACATTGCAATTGCGGTGCGGTGAAGGTGGTGTTTGACGAGAAGCCAGACAAGCTGGTGGTGTGCCATTGGTATGTGCCAGTCTGAATCATCGGAGCTGCTGCTACTGACACGCTCACGATGGCAGCGCAAACTGTAAGCGTGCTGGCGGCCGTAAGTGACGAGGTGACTGCGTCTGGGGAACCGTCAAGTTGACAAGAATCACAGCATTCTCGATGAACTTCTTTGCCGAGGAGGGAGACTTTACGCTCGAGGACAGCCAGAACAGTCTGCAAGAGTATCTCGACAACAACACGGACTCTGGCAACACCGTACACGTGAGGAACATTCATGGTTATGATCATTTGAGAGGAAAAAACTGATGACGCTGTCTTCAGAGATTCTTCTGTCGCAACTGCGGAAGGTGAGAAGAGACCCCTGCTCAGTCTCGATGACGATGACGACGCCCTTTGCTCATGGAAAACGAGGATGATAGCCCGGTCAAAAGCATAGCCCCAGCAGCTCTGCCGGGGAAAATACTGATCAAGGCTTCACTTTTTGACGATATTCCCCCCAAGACATCCGAGATTTACCCTGAGAAAGCTCTGAGCTGGGCGTGAGGATACACAGACATCAAAGAAAGGTGTGTATATAATTACTGCTATATATAGTTTACGAAACGCCGAAAAAGCCATGCCATCTTCATCCAGCACCCACAGGTCAAGAACTTGTCCTCGAACTTGTTAATATTAATATTGAAGACTACCATCAGCATACGTCTGAGGAATCAAAATGCTCACACTCCATGGCCCCAAATCTCATATAAACCGTGGCCTAGCATCGAAACCACCACAAGCAATGAATCTTCAGCACAAAGTGAAAGAAAAGTACGCCCAAACCAACCGATCTAACCCCCAAAGTCCACCACTGTACCCCCAAAGTCGCCCCGATACCTCGTCTCCGTTTTCCTCTCCGTCCGGTTCGACGCCGCAGCCGAGGGGAACGTCCTGTTGAAACCCTGATACGGCCCAACACTCGGCGGCAGATCCTGGACCCTGGTGCCCCAGCTGCTCTCCCTCCGTCCCAGCGTCAGAACGAGCTCCCTCCCCTGGGTGAAGAAGCTGTGGTTCAGCCAGTTCTTCCGGTACGGCTCGCCGTCCAGCGTCGCGCTCTGGATGTACACGTTGCGGTACTTTGGGTCAAAGTTGACGTTCCTGACCTTTGCCGTCTTGCCCGTCTGCGGGTGCGTGATCTCGACGCTCTCGAAGAAGGGCGGCGTGATGAGATAGACGTCCTGCCCCGGGTTGGGGAAGAGACCCATCATGGTAAAGGCCAGAAAGGACCCCATGGCGCCGCTGTCGTCGTTTCCGGGGAGTCCGCCTGGGGTCGGCTGGAAGAAGGCCGGGACGTAGTAGTGCGCGCGTCGGGCCGAGAGACCGGGGCGGCCGGCGTAGTGATACTGGAAGACGGTGAGGAAGGCGGGCTCGTTGCCGATGTAGGTGATGTTCTGGTCGTGGAGGAAGTTGAGCCGCCGCACGAACTGGTCGGGACCGCCGTAGGTGCTGATGAGGGTGCCTTGGTCGTGTGGCACGAAGCTGACGACGCGCGTTAGTTTGGGTAATCCCGATCGACGACAACGATAACTTACAAGCCGTATTCCCATAGACTGCTCTCAAACGTCTCGGGGCCGTTGTTCTGCAGCGAGCAGACGCTTCGTTGGTCCAGGTTGCTGCAGTTGAGCGGGTTCTGGTACGCCCACGTCTGGTTGAGGTATTTTGGCTCGAAGAAGCCCCTGAAGCCCGTGTCTGTTCCGTTGAAGAATGCCGACTTTTGGTCCTGCTTGTAGAGGTTCCTCCAGTTGGAGGCCGACCCGAGATACTTCTCCTTGTCTTCGTCGTTGCCCATCTTGTCGGCCATCTGCGCAATACAAAAGTCGTTGTAGCTGTACTCCAGAGTCCGAGAGACGCTCCTCGTCAGGGTTCCGAACCCCTTGACGTCAAAGTCTTGAACTGGGACGTATCCGAGTCTGTCCCAGCTGTCCAGCCCTCCACGTCCGTTGACGCTCCAGTCGAACGGCTCGACCTCGGCGTCCTTGACCACGGCCTCGTAACCCTTGTCCCAGTCGATGCCCTCGGTGATGTTCTTGAGGTAGGCGTCCGCGAGCACGTTGTCGGCGTTGGATCCGCCCTGCGTGAGACCCTTGCAGAGACTCATCCGACAGTCGGGCAGCCAGCCGAGGTGGACGTACGTGTCGATCATGGACCTGACCATCTCCGCCACGGCCTTGGGGTCCACGATGACCAGGAAGGGGATCTGCGAGCGGAAGGAGTCCCACAGGCAGTAGAACGAGTCCCAGTACGGCTCCCTGCTCCTCCACAGCGGATTCTCCCCCGTGTAGTTCTGCGGGTTGACCATGGTCCGGTAGATGCCGCTGTAGAAGTTCCTGGCGTACGACTCGTCCACGCGGTCGGTCGAGATCTTGATGGGGCTGAGCTTCTGCCGCCATATGGCCGCGGCATCGCGAGCAACGCGGTCAAAGTGGTAGTCTGGGATCTCGCGCTCGGCGTGCTGGCACGCACGCGCGGAGCTGATGAAGCTCGTCGCGACGCGGGCCGTGATGGGCTTCGCGGCCGACTTGAAGCGCACAAAGGCGCCGCCGGGCAGCGGGTAGCCGTTGATACCGCGCGAGATGACGAGCGACTTGACGTCGGCGCTCGCCCTGCTGTCGACGAAGACGCCGTTGTCGAGCACCTCGGCGCCCTGGAAGTCGGTGCAGAAGTGCAGCACGTAGCTCCCGGTGCCGAAGCTCGGGTTGAAGCGCGCGCTGCCCGTGATGCGTCCGGTGCGGTTGCTGACGCGGACCGAGGCGTTGTCCTGCCGCGTGTCGCCCAGGTCGGTGAGGTCCTGCAGGATGAGCGGCTGGCCCTGCTGCGGAAAGGTGAAGCGGATGAGGGACGCGCGCTGCGTCGTCGTCATCTCGGTGCGGATGCCGTTGCGCAGCGTCATGTTGAAGAGGCCCGGTTTCGCGCTGACGTCGCGCTCCGTGAAGTAGCCGTGCTGGGCCCTGGACTTCTTGGGGAACGAGCAGAAGTTGATGACGCCGCTGGGACACGTCGTGTAGGCGAAGAGTGGGAAGTTGCCGAGCGACGGCTGGCCTCCCGTCCCGGAGTCGTGCATCACCGAGAAGCCCGTGACGGGGCTGCCGTCCAGCGTGAAGCCTCCCTGGTTCGAGCTGCTGTTCGTGTCGGCCGATGCCTTGGCCATGCCGTACGGCAGAGTCGCGCCGACGAAGACGTTTCCGCCGTTTCTCGATCCGATGAGGGGGTCGACGTACTGCAAGGGGTCCCAGTCGTCGGCGGTGAGGACGGCCGCCGAGTTGGTGAGGTCGGATGAGCCCGTCACCCAGTTCGAGGCCGCGTGTACGGCTCCGGATGCCGCGTTCGATATGGGTGGGAGGTGGCTCGTCGGCATGAGCAGCCAGCGAAACAGGGCCGCGAAGCCGTGGAACGACCATAATTCAGCCCACATGTCTGCGGTAAGCTGCATCTCGGTCGTGAAATGGGAGACCTTTTGGTATCAAAGCACCCACTTCATGAATCGGTCGTGAATGGGAGACTCTTGGGAGGTTGAAGCAACATCTTGAGAAAGAAACGGGCTTCTCTTGTGTGCCTGTTTGCCAGTTCATCTGTACGAGCGTGATTCCACGTGACGGAACGTCAAAGCCAGTCGTGGTCTCAAGTGTGAGTAGAGTTTCCTCCGAGCTTTGAGGGACATGCTGCATATTCCATGTTGAGGCGACGATTGGGTGTCAAGGCGGGAGGCTATGCAAGTCATGATGCCGACACGCGTCTTCTTGATCTTACAAATTCATCATGGCTTGTGTGACGTGTCGCTGAGAGCGCATCTTCTGCTTCTTCCCGGTCTCGTTGTCACTTTGCGAATCATTCTTCAGACTTTCTTGTGCTACTAGACTCTCAGCATCAGTGTTACATCAGTAAGCGACTTCGTGTTCCGAGACGAATAAAGAAAGCTGGTTCCATCGCATTACCCACATCACATTGGCCGCTTTGGCCGGGATCATAGCACTGTCAAGCAGCTTAGCAGCACAAACTCTGAGGATGAGACGGACAACGGCAGATCCCATGCTCGCAGGCAAACCGTTTCACATCGGAAACGAACGTCCGATTCTAGTTCCTCTCCCGTTTCTCTGTTGCCCACTGGGTCGAGTCAGGATGGTTTGGCCCGTGTGATGGAGCTTGATGTTTACGCCACCCGATTCTTCTTGTTCGCGTCTGCCGATTCAATAGCTTCGAGAATGGCATTGTGAAAGGCGCAGAAGTTCAGATAAGACGAACGGCCTGTGGGTTTCGCATGGCATAACGAAGCCGAGCTCACGATTACAAACGACCACGCCCGCACCCAATGCCGATGGGGCCACCATAGTCACCATGCAAAGAGGGATGTGACTAAGGGATGTTTCTTTGGCTTTCCTATGTATGTTGCAGTCATGTCGGCCAGGATTATAGCTCTTGGCGATGAGCATGGGAAACCTCGCATTATCGGCTCTGAGGGTAGTTCAACCGCACTTGAACTGTTTAGGAAGTGTTTCCCTGGTTGAAAGCTGTCATCCGTCATAGCATGAACGTAGTAAGAGTCGTTTGATTTACAGTTTGGCCTATATTTTAATCACCATCTTGGGCCCGCGGGGCTTTGGACTTTACACATGGCACTTCACTTCTATTGGCCCATCATCAATAACATGCATCCAGCACGACGGTGTTCGACAGGAAATGCATTATCACGACTCTGGACATCAAATTTGCAAACCTTGACTCTCTAGGACATGCCATCTGCAGAGAAGAAGGGGCCAGAACGTGGGTAGGTAGATATATTGAGACTCTGACGATCCTACGAGTAGTGAAGACAACTGTCTTGGTTTGAACGCGTCAGTTGCAACATGCGCCGGCCAGGCCAAATCTCCTTCTGCACCTCGTCAAATTGCCATTTACATCGTCCATAACCGAGTAGCTTGTCGTCGTCGAGCTTCGGCTGGACCGCTTGTGATGAATGGACGGACCAGTACCGGCAACGTGCCAGCGATCCCCGCGAGTATCGACCGCATGGCACGCTCGACCCAGCGGTCAGACAACTGCATGATATGCGTGATCACAATTCTGCTGGAAATACTGCCTATTTCAAGCCTGCTTTCATGATGGTGCTGGTTTCTCGAGCCAAGCGCAATGCGTCACACTTTGTCTCTTCCACCACGTCACGGGACAAGCGATCGCATCGCAGCATCAGAAGATCCCCTGAGGAGGAGGAGACACTCATGCTGTCCACGTTGTGAGTTGCCATGGATCTTCTGGCGCGCGTATGAACGATCACGTCATTTGCGCCGTCTTAGTCTCGTTACCCAAAACGCTGGACGTGAGGCCGGTTTAGTGAAGGCTAACATGCAGACAAAAGGGACAAAATGTACACATCCTCGACGTGGATAGACAAAGGTACCAGGCCTGCACGACTGCAACCCTTTACTGCTTATGCTTGGACTCTTTCTCCACGATGAAGGGGGCTTTCTGCGTTTATCCAGGCTCTCTCGTGTACTCCGCGACCAAGGTGGCGCTGACACGTGCTCTGGCTACTCCGACCACTGATTGTTGAAAGCTCTGAGCTATACGTTTGATGGGACCTTGGCCCGGTACTAGGTCTTTGAGAATGCACCAAGGTTTCCCATGGCTATTGTGGTTCTGGAGACGGTCAAGTTGGTGCCCGCAGATGTCCAGATCTGGAGCTCCATTCAAGGCCATACCACATCGGAGGCCACGACGTTGGTGTCATTGCCTGGGTCGTATGACTCGTATCTCGACGTGGATTCGTCAAAGGGGTCAAATTACCTCGTTGGAATTCCAACCCGCAACCGCCAACAACGTCATCTGCCTTCTATCGCTCTTTTCAACGTCGCCAGGGGCGTGCCTTGGCCTCAAGCGTACGATGCTAATGGCAGTGTGCCAGTGGACGCCTTGGCTGATCTGCCTGGTATGACCATGAGATGGGACATCAGCCCCGTGCCGACACAGGCCCATGGGCAAGCACAGTCTTGTACCGGTTCCTTGTATCCGATCGTCCACCCGGAGTCGGCATACAATATGTGGAGAAAGGGACACATGCCGCTTCGCCGGCCGGTGACCGACAGCCGACGACGGGACGGATACCGGCCCCGGACCGCCGCGCCAAGAGCGGCATGCGTGGTCGACGTCGATAACTTCATCTGACAACCGTCAGACCCTTGATGCGAATCAAGCTGCTGCCTGGAGCACTGCGGAACCTCATTAAATCCCCATAGCCACCATCAGCGTGGTCCTCATCTCTCCTCGGGTCGCTTTCGCACTGAAACAGCCTGGACTCGGCCAAACTCGCCCGACTGGCGATGACGTGCTCGCCAAAGGCCTCTTGGCGTATATGAGCAAGCCCCCCGACTTTTGGGGACATCGCAGCCAAGGAGGGCGGTCTCTCTCTCTCTCCCTACCTGTACCGGGTCTGTTCGCCCTAGTTCGCCCCCCTCCCTGTCGACTCCAGCAGTGCTTCTTTCCTGGACGTCTTGCAGGGAGACGCGGAACCAGAGCCGTGGGATTTCCCACCAAGGGTCGTTGGCCTTCTCGCGCTTGCATGTGTAAGTAGTAGGCGTTTAAAGGCTGTGTTCCACCCGGCTGCCGAGAAAGCTGGCAGAGTGTGAAGAGTTTTTCTCTTCTGCCGGTTCCCTCTGCTTCGGTGGCGACGGTGGTCTGGACTTGAAGTTGCTCAGCATTGATGATCCTGACCATTCCCGAGGCTGGGACGGTTGAGGGCATGCAGAAGACCGAGACGCCTCGGTGACTCCGTGCCCTGGACTGGTGACATTATCGTCAGAAGTAGACGTGTCTTTTAATGCAAAGCTTCAAGGGGATCTGGACCGATCGTTCAAGTCACATGGACTTGCAGCATGTTCGACTCGCCGAGAAGCATACATAGTAGATGGGAACCCCCAATCCCTGTGATGTGTGACCGCGGCCGGATGCAGACGCAAGGTAGCGGGCGTTTGAATGGTTAGAGAACCTCCAATATGTAGCAATCTCTCCTTCATGTACACTCTTACAGCAGACCAAAGACCCTGCATCAAGATGGGTCATTACGGAGCGGCGAGCAATAATAGTATGGGTGCTCCCCCGGGTTAATGTCGACCGACAACACGTCTTCATCTTGTGTGATGTTGGCTCACTAGGCGCTGACAACACCAGATCCTAGTTTTGAGCGAGGCAGAAGCCGAAGGAGCAGTTCCAAAGTGCGCTCGTGTTCGTCAAGGGCGCGATGAGGAATCACGGTCATCTATTGCGTTCCAGGCCACCTCCGTCACCATTGACGATGCCCAGCTTTGCGTCCACCACCGCGCCGTGATCTTCAGCCGCAGGACGATCGAAGCATGTGAGTAGCCTCTGCGAAGTGCCAGTTCCAAAGAAGTGGTGTTTGGTGTTGCGCCGGATCGGCCTCCAGGGGGTGGGAGGGGAGGGCGACCATGCACGCATCATGGTCACAAAGGCCGAGAGAATGGATGCGCGCGACGCTCCCTTTCCAGACCGAAAAGGTTCTGAAATCTCTGATCTCTGCGGCTGTACGACTAGACTAGGCTGGCATGCATGTCTGAGCAGCGGTCTCTCCCATCCAGCTGGGACGTGGGAGTGACACACGACATCCCACACGTTGACCAGCGATTTGCCAGATGGGTTCGCGTAATGGCTCCAGAGTGTGTTTGTAGCTTTGAATTACCATTTGGCAATTGGAAAGCAGAAAGAACCTTGTCTTCCCCATGCCACTCCCATCCAAGACACCTCTAATCTTGATACAGTCAGTCGCAGCTCATCTCTCTCTCTCTCTCTCTCTCTCTCTCTCTCTCTCTCTCTTCTGTGGTCTACTGTCTCCGGCATGCCTGGGTTCCGCTCCCCTCTGCACTGCCTGATCCCATCGCGTGACGCCCTACTGGTTATGGCGAGACCAAGAGACCCAAGACACCCTAGAACGCTGCACCGATCGTGCCTTTGGTCCATCTCTGAAGGCAGGTCTTGGCCGAGGTCTTCCGCGATGCCCAGGCCGAACAAGCAACGACAAGCTCAAATATCAAGAGAGTCAAGCACCGAGGGAAGACGGGGAGAGTCTGTTAAAGTGTCTGGGCGCGGGCGCGAAAACGAGGGAGACGGGGGGTGGCATTGGCTGGGTCGGCATATTACCTGTGATGGTGTTGACTGGGGCGATGGCGAGATGGGTTGCCAAGAGAATAGATTATGGACGCACCCGAGAAGCTCTTCGAGGTTAAGTACTTTGGATTGAACGGCTGCATAGAGTACTCCGCTCAAGTGAATTCGCAACAGGAATTAAGTTTGTCGTGGGAAAAGCAACTCGAAGTGAGCAGACGCCAAGCTGGACACGTCAAAATAGCTGCAAGAATCAGTATCAGTATCAGTATACCTACCGAGCTGGCCATCATCTCCAAGTCAGGGTACGAAGTACTCGTACAGCAATCCGTCCCTTTCCGTCAGCTTGTATCTCTCGGTCTTTGTTTGGCGCGAGTCTGGTTCTCGACGGGGATGAAAGAAACCCCCTCGGGAATCGGGAAGGATTATCTGCAGCGTTGGACTCATTTACTCATTTACGCCAAGAATGGCGTGCTCGACACCATGATCCGATACGTAGTATGCTTCCCAAGCCCCAATTATTTCTCTTTGGCCTTGTCCAGCCCCGAGAAGACTAACGAACTCCAGATTCCACACACCCCCATTCCACTCCATCCCATCCCGTCCCGTCTGTCTGTCTCTGGTCTGTTCTCGTTGCTGGCCTTTCCAGCTTAGTCTAACTATGTACTGCGTAGTCGAGCCCCCGAGGAGAACCCAAGGAGAACCCGAGGAGAACCCAAGGAAACGAGCAGGACAGGGATCACCCTGGGTCTACTTTTCTGGCCGGGAGGGGTCGGTGATGGAAGAGTGACATTGCCAGCCAGCCAGCCAGCCAGCTCTGTCACGCACGCATACTGCGCAAACGAGTCGAGTTCTAGTTCTCCCTCTCCCCCATCCAGTTTGCCTTCTCGGCTTCTCGGCAGCCCTCTGGGTCGCGCAGAAGGCTGGACTATGCTATACATGGCATCGCAGACGAACGTGACAGCTGGGACCGATGAACCCTTTTTTGGCATTTAAGCTTAATGAGAGGAGCATCGTGCCCCAGGTTTTGGGCGCTGGGAAACCGAACGACGAACGACAGAGCTGGAGAGGTGTTCGCCACGTTCAATGGCGACGACAGGTGGCCAGCAAGTCCGATATTCGCCGCAAGTCTCGACTTGTTACGATGAAGAATGGCGCAAGCCGCGGAGAAGCAGCAGCATCACACAACCATGTTTTGTTTCATTCCACTTACCCGTAAGCATGTACGACGAGCATGATTAGCTTCGGTAGCTTTCTCTCGGCCGTGGGCTAGTACCTGCACCAAGGTCTCAGAGCCCGCGATGTCCGGTCAGGTCAGGTTTGTTTTCCATCTCTGTGAATGATTCCAACGTCCCAGACATGGATGCCACGCCACGACCGGCTCTGGACATTTCTCCATCTCGGTCTGGAACGCCACGAATTAGTTTGTGCTTCGAACCATCAGCCCAGCCCCAGGCGCCATCTGCCGTCCATCTCGACTTGCCAGCGAAGCAACTGACTGACGATGGGAGTTGTCCATGAATACACAGAGTCCGATTCGTAGCCCAACTCCAACTGGACGTGCTGCATCCTGCCTGCGAGCTATATCCATCTCCCGGTCCATAATCTGGCCCAAGTGACAAGACACATGCCAATTCCAAAGCACACACTGAAGTGAAGGGCGGAAATGCTCTTCTGACGCGTCTCTCTCGTGGCCCCCACGTCCTTTGCCGAGTCAGACATGCCATCCCGGCCGCCGGCCATGTTAACAAGCAGCATTAACACTAAATAGTCTAGCCCGTGGCAAGCAAGACCTTGTGCTCGAATTCTCGCGCATACGCATCACCTTAACGTTAGTGCAGAATAGCTTTGACGGTACATGTCCCATAGGGCAATACACTTTTCCAGCCGCGCAAACTGGACCCTGATTACTCGACGCCATGTCCAACGTGTCCTCGTCCTCGTATGATCACTGTAAGGCGTAGAGATGGTGTGAGTTTCCTGTCCGCCCCGCCATCCCCGGTTCTCCCTCCGACCTGGGCGTATACGATGTGAACGTTGCGATGCTACACTGCATACATCATGGGTCATCCCAAGCACCTGGAGCAGTGACGGATTCTTCAGCACGTTCCCAGCGTTCCCAGCAGACGCGATCAGTCTGAAATTGGACCGTAAAATAATCACAGAAAATCGAATAAAATCACAGAAAGAAGAGGCGTTCATGCCGTGCGACGCCATCAAGACGAGGAATGTCGTCAGAAGACGTCGTCCCCTTCACACACGCCCCCCCTCCGTGGGCGGCATGTGGGAGCAAAGCATCGCAGGGCTCCAATCGACACCTTGGCGAGGCCAGGACGATCCGAAGCCACGCTCCTTGGCGACGCGGCCAAGAGCTACTTGCACACCCAAGAGGGGGATGGATACCACGCAGTATACAATCATCAGCGTTGCTTTCACTCTCGTACGTTTTGTTTTGTCCGAATTTTCATATAACTGACCCCGTCCGGTCCTTGCCTCCACGGTCTCTTCCGTATGTTCCCCGGCCAGGTTCATCTCTGTCGAGTCACTTTTTTTTTCCATCGTCGACCTCTGACCTCGCCAGCCCAGGTGGTGTCGTTCGCCTCGAGACAGGATAACTGCAGTCTCTGTCTGACTTGACGAGCGCGCACTACATCGGACGGACCGATCCTCCAGATCTGATCTTGCGCAACCGAGATCCAGCAGACGCGGACGCACCTTGTGCGACGTTCGCCATGCCCAACGCCGGACGTGTCCTGGCCAAAGGCCTCGGCATCGATGTCGACGCTCGCTACCGCAACGAGCCTCGCGAGGCCGTCCAGTCCGCCGCCAGTTCCCTCGACTCGGCCGACTACTACTACGAGGATGAACCTACCGTGAAGGAGTTCCTCCTCGCCTACAGCCCAACCGGCGCGGGCACCCTGCGCTACATCAAGAGTCTTTTTCCCTTTTGGTCTTGGATCTTCCACTACAATGCCACATGGCTGCTGGGAGACATCATCGCAGGTATGTCTTGGACGCAACTCACACACATCTTCGGGATGATGGGGATCCCGAGAACACCACCAGAAGCCCCTACCCATCCCATTCAAGAGAGAACACACCCCCGGCTGACCAGGTTCTCTGTCGTCAAGGTGTCACCGTCGGCTTCGTCGTCATCCCCCAGGGCATGGCATACGCCCTGCTGGCCCAGCTGAGCCCCGAGTACGGCCTGTACACGTCGTTTGTCGGCTTCCTCCTCTACTGGGCCTTTGCGACGTCCAAGGACATCACCATCGGCACCGTGGCCGTCATGTCGCAGCTCGTCGGCAACATCGTCCTCCGCGTGCGGGACACCCACCCGCAGTACGAGGCGCCGCAGATCGCGCAGGCCCTGGCCGTCATCTCGGGCGCCGTCCTCCTCGGCATCGGCCTCGTCCGCCTCGGCTGGATCGTCGAGTTCATCCCGCTCGTGGCCATCACCTCCTTCATGACCGGCGCCGCCATCAGCATCGCCGCCGGCCAGGTGCCCGCCCTCCTCGGCATCTCGGGCGTCAACACCCGCGGCGCCACCTACCTCGTCATCATCGACACCCTCAAGGCCCTGCCGCGCGCCAAGCTCGACGCGGCCATGGGCCTCACCGCGCTGTTCCTGCTGTACGCCATCCGCTCCTTTTGCAACTTCATGTCGGAGCGCCAGCCCGGCAGGAAGAAGCTGTGGTTCTTCATGTCGACCCTGCGCATGGCCTTTGTCATCCTGCTCTACGTCCTCATCAGCTGGCTCGTCAACCGCAACGTCAACTGGGACGCCAAGAAGGCCAAGTTCAGGATCCTCGGCACGGTGCCCAGCGGGTTCCAGCACGCGGGCGTCCCCAAGATCGACACGGGTCTGCTGTCTGCCGTGGCTCCCGACCTGCCCGTCACCATCATCGTCCTGATCATCGAGCACATTGCCATCTCCAAGTCGTTTGGCCGGATCAACAACTACGTCATCAACCCCTCGCAGGAACTCGTCGCCGTCGGCTTCACGAACCTCTTCGGACCCTTCCTGGGCGCGTACCCTGCCACGGGGTCCTTTTCGCGCACCGCCATCAAGTCCAAGGCCGGCGTCCGCACGCCCCTGGCCGGCATCTTCACCGCCGTCATCGTGCTCCTCGCCCTGTACGCCCTGACGTCCGTCTTCTTCTACATCCCGATGGCCAGCCTGGCGGGCCTCATCATCCACGCCGTCGGCGACCTCATCACCCCGCCCAAGGTCGTCTACCAGTTCTGGGAGGTCTCGCCCATCGAGGTCTTCATCTTCTTTGGCGGCGTCATCCTCACCATCTTCACCGACATTGAAAAGGGCATCTACCTGACCATGTGCGCCTCCGCCGCCCTGCTGCTCGTCCGCCTGGCCAAGGCCAAGGGCCACTTCCTCGGCCGCGTAAAGGTGTACCGCCACAACAGGGACACCATCAGCAGCAGGCGAGCGCCCTTCAACGACCAGGGCGAGGCCGTCGACAGCACCTCCCGCGAGGCCTACGTGCCCCTCAAGAAGGACGACGCCACGAACCCGGTGGTTGATGTTCGGAGCCCGTACCCTGGTGTGTTTGTTTACCGCTTCGGTGAGGGTTTCAACTATACCAACCAGGCGCACTATATGGACGGTCTGGTCGAGTATGTCATGAAGCACTCGCGCCGTACTATTCTCGACCGCTACGAAAAGCTTGGTGTAAGTGCTTTTCACTCTCGCTCTCACTCTCACTTACTCTCTCTCACTCTCACTTACTCTCACTCACTCTCACTCTCACTCTTACTCTTACTCTCATACGCTCTCTCACTCTCACACTTCACCATGACTGACCTCCCGCAGGACCGACCGTGGAACGACCCCGGCCCCCGCCGCGGAGCCAAGATCGACCTCGAAGACACGCGCCCCATCCTCCGCGCCGTCATCCTCGACTGCTCGGCCGTCAATAACATCGACGTCACCTCGGTCCAGGGCCTCGTCGACGTGCGCGGCCAGCTCGACCACTACGCCGAACCGGAAGCCGTCGAGTGGCACTTTGCCCACGTCAACAACCGCTGGACGCGCCGCGCCCTCGCCGTCGCCGGGTTCGGGTTCCCCTCGGTCAATGACGAGAACCTCAGCCGGTGGAAACCCGTCTACAGCTTCGCGCCGGTGGACGCCGCGTCGGCTGACCAGGGCCCGCACATTGCCTCGCAGCGCAGCCGCGACGAGGAGGATACCATCTCGCCTACCAAGGGTGTCAACGAGGGCGCTGCGAGACGCGGCGATGGCAAGTTGGTTGCTTTGCAGGGTTTGAACAGGCCGTTTTTCCACATTGATGTGGCCGCGGCGGTGGAGAGTGCTGTTGCGAACGCCGAGACCAAGGACGAGGTTTCTCCGACGAATTCGATTCTGAAGAGCGGTTAGACGGACATGAGTGGGCAGAGCGGAGTGTACGAGAGCGGGCGTAGTGGTCGTTGATTCATTGAGAACTATATACCTTGGTTACAGATACCTCAGAGGTGGTGCTTTCACCTTATCTATTGTTGCATAGACAAGACCAGAGTAAAGGGCTGGCCAGAGAGCCGGGATCATGACAGAGCAATGTATTCCATTGTTAACTCTCTGATAATTCAATCTTTATTCCACAGACATGTTATGGATAAGTGAAATATTTGACTTGTGATGGACCAGGCGGGGTGTTTCACGATGGCATCCCTGTCGAGGACGACACTATTCGACGGATTCGTCCTGAAACGCGGGTGACGCAGCTTGGCGTCGCCATCGATCGTCGTCTCATCATGGCCGCTCGAGTAATGATGGCCGTCAAATCGCCAAAGGACGAGCGTTGCAAAATTCGTGAAGCTTGTCTCTCCTGCGTCTGCAACTTGCGTCGGCAGGACTGCACAGTAGCCCAACCCACCCAAATATGCGAATAGCCTCACAGACGCTTGTCCAGCTTTCTCTCGTGCTCCTCCGCCTCGCCGGCCTCGCCGCATCCCACATCGTCAACCGCGAGGACCCCCCTCTCCTCCCACCAGAACCCATCGAGCCCGTCGCGGCGCAAGCCACCATCACCAGACCAAACGGCACCGCCAACGGGCCCGTGGCGGCCACCCCGCCGATCCCCATCACGGTGAAGCTCTTCGCGAGCTCGCCGGGCGTCAAAACGTGCCGCTCCGGGTCGCAGCTGGTGGACATGGTGCTGCCCCCCAACGCGTCGAGCGACCCGACCTTCACGACGGCCGACGGGCAGTGCTACAACCTGCCAGGCACCGCGCAGTGCGGCATCTTCATGGCGAGCAAGGCGGACGGGTGCGAGGCGAAGCTGTTCCGCGGAGAGCGGTGCGCGCATTTCGTCAACCTGGCCGTCTTCGTGGACGAGGCGAGGCCGGTGGGCGGCTTCTTCACGAGCATGAGCATCAAGTGTGGCGTCAAGTCTGTCGAGCCTCCGCCGTTGAACCTGGGCGGCCTGGGGGCTCAGACGCATAAACCCGCTAAAGGAAGAGGTGCGAAAGGTGCGAGGACGGTGGGTTCGGCTATGGGAACTGTAGGCGAGGGATGAGGAATGGGTTGGTGGGTGGGTGTGGTTCACGATGGTGGAGATGATGCAGAAGACTGTCTTTTACGCGGAGATACCCTTACACACGGATGAAGAGAATGAAGAACAATGATGCCAGTGCCAGTGGGCAAGTCATCATCGTCACACACGCAGGAGGAGAAGTGTATACAAAGCTTCACGCAGTTTTAATCAATCAACAGAATCCATGGCGCCGATTAGCTGGGGCCTCAGCCACCCCTGTCCCGAGTGTCAGTCAGCTGTCTCGTCTCGATTCTTGTGTAAAAAGGCGTCTTCTTCCTGGTCGAACCGAGTCACAAGTGTCTCACACGGGAGAGCGCCAAGCGGGCGATAAACACGATCAAAAGCTTGGTTCGGGTCTTGGGAGACGATTCCTGAGTCTCGACTGGTTCGATTCGGAGCCAATGTCATGCTGCGGCCGTCATGCCAGAGGAGGATCAAACAGGAGGGCGCCACAGCCGGACCAGGAACCATACAACACCCAAAGGCCCTGGCTGGCGTTGGTGGTGGTTATTGGCGAGTCCGTGTCGTGGGTATCGTGGGTATCGTGACCATGTGGGCGTCAGTCAACTCGGCCGAGTCTTCATCCTCCAGCAGTCAAGTCGAAAACACTGATCAAGCATTGTTCAAGGTACGGAGGATGGTATTAATACCAAACCATCCCATCTCAGATAATCATGACCATGGCACAAGATTCCCACGATGGACCGAAAAGGTCTAGCCGCGATGCGCCCTAACCAGTCCGTGGCTTCACCCAAGACACCAGACCGTCTGATCCGAGGTCCCAAATGTGTCATCTCGTCTCAGACGCTCCGGCCCCTTGCTCAGCCAAGAACCACTCGAGCTCTTTTCGCTGTGTTGCCTACATAACCACAAGTCTTCCTTGTCTCCAGATCCGGTTGCTTTGACAGCCTGCTGCCGCCCTTCATCGCGTTTGGTCAACTTCTTTTTCTCGTTGCTTATTCATTCCTTTCTGCAGTGGCCGGCCACTTACAATTCTCGGTTGCTATTGAGTGGTTCCGTTGCCGGTCCACTCGTTGAATCGACGTCGTCTTATCCAACTCTCACGATACCTTCAAATAATCGAGCCAAACCTTCGTTCCCCCAGTATCCGCAACAATGCAGTACTTCTTTCTCGCACAACTCCTCCTGGCCGTCGCCGTCGCCGCCACCGCCATCGAGAAACCCAACCCGGCCGTCGTCGTCCGCCAAACGACTCCCGCACCGCCGATCATCATGTCGTGCCCCGAGTACTCGCGCATCGCGAACCTGTCCACCATTGGCAAGAACAGCACGTACCGCGCCACCTTCTTCGCCGCCTCGCCCAACGGCAACTACTACAACGCCGAGGTCCTCGACAACGCCATCCGCCAGCTGCCCGCCGTCATCCTGCACCAGGCCCTCAACGAGGCCTGCGGCAACCTCACCGCCCTCGCCATCGTCGAGGCCGAGCGCAACTTTACCCAGCGCACCGTCGCCCAGTTCTCCGACATTCCCCTCCCCGAGCCGCTCAAGACCGGTCCCCTCATCGCCATCGTGTGTGGGAGCGTCGCCATGTTCATGGCTGTGACCTGGGTGGCCATGCCGTAACGGTTGCTGGTTGTAGGTGGAGGGGTGGGACACGCCACGAGAGATGTAGCCAACGAGATGGGACATCGGGATATCGCAATGCATAACCTTTGCAGCCATCTAGGTTTTTTCAGTGGCACACGTGATGAAATGGAGTCGAGGGGCCCTTGATAGCTTGTTTCCTCTGTCGGAGACGGGTCATACGGGTGGCATCTCGTCAATGTCCAACCAGGTGGAAAAACAGATGCGTTAAGGTTGATTGCCACAGTCAAGCTTTTCCCACATCCCACAAAGGACTATATATATTCCTTCAGAGGGCGCAAATCGAAAGATGATTTCTTCAATCTTCCAGTGACCACAGCTTCTGCCCTACATACCCACCTTGGCATATAAACTGATCACACCGCGCCCATACTTGGCTCGTACCACCACGCCAATATCCAAGTCATCACCCAGCTTCTCTTAACATGGCTTCAGACACGTCCAGTGCAGCCGATACTGGCAGCCGTAAGCAAGGGCCAAGGGACAAGTTCGACGAACTGTCCGAGATGCTCGAGCAGAGTCTGCCTAGCATCCTCAGATACCCTTGGTCAACACACGCGAAGCCTTCGTCGCCTTCGAAGGAGCAAGACGTCCAGAAGTCCCAACCACAAGCAGTTTCTTCGACCACACCGGCGCAGCACGACGATGCCACAGAACCCGCCGACGGAGCCAAGAAGTCGACATTCGGACTCTCTGACCGGGAACACTTGCTTAAGCTGGGGGCGCAATTTGAGCAGGTGCAAAAGACCATCATCGCTCGTCAGAAGGCTCTGGCTGCCGCTCAGTCCCAACCTCGTCCCACGGAGATGTCGCCACAGCAGCCTGCCTCTCCCTCAAAACCCACAGAGAAGACGGAGATGCCCTCAAGGTCCCCAGGCTCGGCTGCTTCCAAGAAGCCGCTCCCCGCCGAGCAGGCGTCCGATGCGGTTGCACAGAAGCCAAGCGTGGGCCCAAAGAATGACGTTGGGGGTATTGACAGTATTGCTGCCGCGAAGGTCATGGAATTCTGCATGGCTGGCCCGGTCGAGTCACGCAAGGGAAAGGAGAAGGCTTACTACTACACGCCCGAGGATCCCTTCTCTTCACTTGCAAAGACCGATCTCAGTGCATCCACAAGCAAGGGAGACCGTGCAATGTCGCCATCCCCCAGCCGTGGAAACATGTCAGATCAGAAGCTTGCCATAACCGACCTCGACGAGCCCGGCCCTTCTACGTCCTGCGTAGCCAAGAAGCCAGCCGCCACGCATCGGACGTCTCGCTTCGAACCTCTCCCCCCCGCGCTCCAACAGAAGATTTCGGAAGCGAGGAAGAAGCACAAGGCCGAGGTTTCGACCGCCGCTAGCTCTGGCAGTTCCGCATCCAAGCACGCCGACTCCGATCCGGCCAAGATCTTCACCCAGACCCCGGACCTGAGGACCTCGCCCCCCGGCTCCGAGAAGAAGAAAACTACCAAGAAAGCCAAGCCCTATAACCCCGCCGCCATCTCCGGAGAGCCCGCTGATGACGACGCGGACGAGTTTGTCGAAGTGGAGGGTTTCGGCGAAGACGAGGGTCAGTCTAAGCGGGGTCTCGTTTTCGATGACGCCGGACTCGTGGACGTTGACGGGGCCGCACCTGTCGACGGGCTGTATTACCCTCGCAAGGTCTGCGGGTGCTTAGTTCGACCGGACGAGACTCGCGCGCCGTGCTGGCGCCGGCGGTGCATGATGAGCCTCGCTCTAAAAGGCGTGGACTACGTCAGGGGCGTCTGATACACTAGATGGTTGCCATTAATCACCTTTGTATACTAGCATCTGCTTGGGATTCGGTGGTTGTTTTCGGCGTTGCACTGTTGCTCAAACTCCATATCCTAGGATAGGATCTTCTGATGTCGCCGGCTGCAGCTTCATAACTTCATAAGCTGGGCCTCGTTTTGACACTTGGGGTAGTTTTTTCTTAGCCATTTTGTTTTACTTGGTAATCAACTAAAAGCTCTCAATTAGAAAGACACAAGTCGGTCTGTAATGTATTCCATCGAGATTCTTTGTCCAGTGGTGGGTTTATAGCCGACGATCGAGGCCGTCTCCTGGTGGCTTCATATTTCCGCAACTCGACTCAGTTATTGATACCCTGGTTTTGCGTGAAAAAATTGCTGCCCACACCATATCGCAAGGTCCCACTGATATAACACGCTGCACAAATGAAGCAGGAATTTGGCAAGAAGTATCAGAGCTATTACAGCATCCAGTAGCCGAGTTTCTTCATGGCCAGCTCGATACCCCTGGACAGGAGGAAGGCCCTCCCGCTGAAAAACATGCCCAAAGAAGTACACATGAACTGCTCGAAAGACTCTTCAGCTTGTTAAAACTGTCCTTCAAGGTACTCTTACTTTGTGTGCCAGTGGGTCGGACTAGAGAGTGCTTACAGTCAGTCTATCGTGGCTAAAAACACCCTGGCGGACCAAGTCGTCATCTCATTACCGGATGGCGGCTATGCTTTTCTGTGATGTGTGAAAACTACAAAGGTTCTAGTGCGCCCAAGCCGCTGATCGGACCGACCTCGACATCTCTCGCCAACTTCTTCCACGTGACCACGTCTTCAGCCATATCTGGCCAACCCAGTTTCCGTGGACCTGGGCTTTCACACGGAACGGCAACTTAATCACCGCTATCGGCGTCTCGAAGTCCTCCGTATCGAGCACGACAATCTCGTTCCTGTTAGCACCCCTGATTCCCACCATGTCCATGACCCAACCTTCTCCTCCCGGGGCATCGTCGCTTCTAGGATGAAAATTGGCTCCTGGACAAACGAGTCTGGTCCTGCGTAGAAGCACCCCGTCGTCTTGATAGACGCGTTGTACATGTCCAGTCCGTTGAGTCCGTTTACAATGGTGTGGCCGAGGCTATTCTGCTCAGGATCTATGAAAACGTTGACCCAAACAAAGTTGCAAGGTTTCGTCAGGAAACGCTCGTCGAGGCGCGAGAACTCTGCTGGCATGTTGACCACCACCTCTGGATCTGGTAATCTGGTGTCTGTTGGTTTGGACAGATCCAGTATCCACCTGACGTAGTCCGACGCCGGGTCTTCGGCGGGCATCTGGCCGTCGTCCGTGGGAAAGAAGGGAAACCCGTTGTCGTGGATTTTTGATGTCTCCGAGTGCACCGTGGTGCCGCCCCTTTTTCATTCTCTCGACGTTTCCTTCAAAACACCACAGCACGAGGATGATCCAGTTGGGCGTGATGGTGCAGTCGTGGATGGGTGCGTACCATGGCGACTTGATCCATTGCTCGGTCGTGTTTCACCCCCCTGGGAGTCTAGGGAGTATATGACGATATCGAGCCTTGCCAGACCTGTTGCCTCATAGCCAAAGACGACGAGCTCGTTGGTGTTTGCAGTCGAATATACCGCCGCGCGTACGCAGGGGTGGTGTGTATAGGGGTTGCGGTAAAGCCCAAAGAGCGCTTAGTTGGCCTCGCGCTCCAGCCTGTAGCTCTCCGTCTCGACATATCGCACCTTCAGGTCGACTCTGCCTTCGCGGATGCGCAAGGTCGAGATGTTGCCATCGCCATCGAGAGAGGCACGTTTCCAGGATGGGGGGGGACAAAAGGGTCCGTCATGACTCTGTAAAAGGTCCCGTCAATCTCTTTCTGGATATCTCCCAGGACAATCAAGTCGCCAACCTCTCCTTCGAGGCGACATGGCAGATTGCCGCCAGTCAGGTCGCGTGCCTTGAACCATATCGTATGCTCTTCAGTCCGTATCCTATGCGCGCTCGGGTATGGGCGGGCGTCTGAGACATCGTCGGCGCGGCTATGTGCCAATGCCATGGTCAGCCAAGTGATTGATGTGGGAGATTGATGGCTTCTGATGCCTTCGAATGAGTGCAACGAGATCCTCCACGCGTCATCTTATACTGCACCAAGGATACTGCATTAAGGAATAACTGCAGTCACTATGCATCTCATGGCCGATTCATTCGGACGGATGGGAAAAGGACAACTACCAAAACACGATCCCCTGCCAAGTCCATGTAAGAGTTCGACATCGAAGCCATACAGGTTTTGCTTGGTGTATCACAAATGTTCCTCGGACGTCAAACCGTTTTTTCTCAATGTAAATCGTCTTGGAAGTATTTACATCACGAGAAGTCACGGAAGGAATGATGCGGGCTCACATCACATTCACATCAGAGTATCTTGTTGAACATGTGTTTTTAAAGCATCGGACTTCCCGTCTCATTTAGTTCTCGTCTGTAAACATGCGCATGTAAACTCGGACAGATCAAGCTGTACTTCGGCGGGTTATCATCATCAGAGTTGCCACCCAAACTACATAGCGCAAGCGTTGAGAGCAAGACGGTAAAGGGAAATGTCACAGTCGGTGCAAGCGTGTGTATATCAATATAGATATAAGCATTTTCTTGCTTACTCGGTAGTTCCATTTTCGAGGTAATTTTCTGAGACATACTGACTGAGATATGCAAAATTTTGAGAAGCAGGGAACAAAGTTGGTGAAGTTCAGCATGTGAGTTATATAATTGGAGTTGAACTAAGAGGGTAGAAAGAAGCGAGTATAATGTATGGGTGAGCTTGAACTAAGTGAGCTTGGATTTAATGAAGCTTTGGTGAGTGAAACTGAGATACGAGTGAGAATGAAAGTAACTGAGACTGAGATAACTGAGAGATGTCAGAATTTAGGATCGATGAGCTCCAGTCGCACATTTGCCAGAGAGTAGCCCGTGTTATCAAGCCACTATTTCGAACTTGGTCTTGTCCGCCGCTTGTATATTATTCAGACCCTGAGTGAGCGGGAAAACGAAAGCACATAAATACATTTGTGACATGCCACATTATACAAACCACACGATGAATCATTGACCTTGAGAAAAAACGCGGACAATGGTGTCCCTCGTCTTCTCGGCAATGGTTCTGATTTCGTCTTCGGTGCTCGTGTATGCCGGCGCTAGGAGCGCGTGGTCTCCTAGCATCCCGTCCTTAGTTCCGGTCCCCGGATACAGGCTGATGTTCATCTCGGTGAAGCCGGTGAGATGGATCTTGTTGGCAATGTCCGCCAATCGCGGAAACGGCTCCTTTGTCGTCTTGTCGGCCACGAACTCGATCTTCAGGTTCGTTAGTGCCAGCTTGTGAGACGCCATGGAGGGAGGAATCTGAACTTACGCCCCAAAAGAGCCCTCTGCCTCTAATGTTACCCACGTTGGGGTGGTCGTCCAAATACTCGTGCAGCAGTTTCTCAAGGAGAGCACCCTGCTTTCTGACGTTTGCGATGAGATTCTCTTCGCGGATGATGCGTTGGACTTCCAGGGCCGCGGCACAGCCTACCGGATGGCCTTGGTAGGTATGTCCGTGAGAGAATGCCCTGTTCGCTTGTTAGCCCACGTAATCTGTGCAGAAAAGTGACGATCGTGTACCCAGTGCCGTTGGCGATCCCATCTGCTACCCTTTTGTTGAGCAAGAGTCCCGCAACTGGCGCGTAGCCGCCTCCGAGTCCCTTAGCCAGCGTCTGGATGTCGGGTGTAACTCCTTCGTGCTGCCAGGCGTGTAGCGTTCCACATCGGCCCATGCCCGACATGACCTCTGTACAACAGTCAGCGAGTTGATCAACTTCCTCAGCGTAGCGCTCTTACCGTCCAAGATGAACAGCGCGCCGTACTTCTCGCACACCTTCTTCATGGCCTTGAAGTATCCAGGGACTGCTGGCACGCACCCAAGGGTCTAGGACCATTATGTCAGGACTCACGATTCGGAAAACCATGGTGTATGCGAGACTCACTGCGCCAACAACAGGCTCTGCAACAAAAGCGCACACCGTCTCGGGGCCCATCTCCTGGAACTTGCGATCCAGCTCGTCTGCCAGTTGCGCAACATACTCTTCTTCGGTCTGGCCCTCACGCAGCCCTCTGTACGTGTTGCACGCGGAAACGCGGCCAATATTCGGCAGCAGCATGTCTGTGAAGAAACTGCGGCGAGCGACGTGGCCGCTCATGGAAAGCGAACCCAGCGTGGTGCCATGATACGAGCCCTCCCTCGCGATGAAGTTGATCCTCTTCGGCTCGTTGGTCTCCACGTAATACTGTCGTGCCATCTTCATGGCTGCCTCCATCGCCTCCGACCCTTTCAAGACAGCGTCAGACATGGTCATCTCGGGTCATGTGGCCAAAGGCCGGCAGCAGCTCACCGGAACACATAATGTACGCCTTGGTCATGACACCCTCGGTCCCCCGAATCAGCTCGCCCGCCAGTTCCTCGCCGATGGGGTGGCCAAAGAATATGGAGTTGCAGTAGGAAAACTTTTCAATCTGCGCAATCATGGCCTGCTTGACGCGCTGGTTGTTGTTACCGATGCACGACACGGCGGCGCCGCACGTCGTGTCGAGGATCGTCTGGCCGTCGGCAAAGGTGAGATACTTGCCGTCCGCGGCGACGACCTGCGGCGGGCTGCTCTTGAGGGTCCGGTGAAGCACGGCGCTCGCGGAGGGGGTATCGGTCGGGTTGATTGCGGGATGATGCTTGGGTTCGGTGAGAGGGGTGGCGAGCTTGACGCCCGCGGAGGAGACGGTGGCCATGGCCATGGTCGCTTTGAACGGGAGACGACGGAACGAGTCAGCTAGACGGCGACGTGACAGCATTGCGATGGAGTGAGGCTTCATTTCTATATGTATTCAGAAGTGGACCAGGTTGTCTGTTGATGATGGCACGAAAGATAATGAAGCACTCTGGGATTTGTCTAGTATGACAGGAAGCACACGGAGCGTGTTGTGACTGTGTACGATACAGTACGAACAATGGACGCTTGATGATACTCGCTCGCTTTGATATCCGGGTCCGAGCCACATCGCCGCTTCTTATCGGCTCAAGGATTCCGGATAAGTAATCCAAGCCAAGGTCCCGGAGGCGAGACGTGATGCTAGGTGATGCTGTGGACGCAGTTAGCTGCAGCACGACACCGCACGTCTTTATCTGCAAGGCGTATCTGGCGTCTTGAGGGAATGCGGGGTTTGGCTCCGACAACGGGAGTGGTTTGCGTCATTCTGCTGGACGATTATTCACGATGTGTGCGGCTGATGACTGATCGATTAATGGTAGATCAGTGATACGTTGCTGTATCGCCCTGGTGATGGGAGATGAGCAAGAGTAGTAAGTAATGCAGGCGGTACGTCCCTGGTAGTTGAATTTACCGTAGTCTATTTACAGAGTGAGGCCGATTCTGGTGGAGAATACGACATGGAGTGTGATAGGATGGATAGGAACACTCAACACCATGTGACTGACCAGCATCCATTCGACCAGCGTTGGCTGAATGCTTTCAGACTTGATCTATGTGAAGACTCAAGAGTCATACTCAATAAGCAACGTTCTGGGGACCGGCTGGATTACTCACAAGCTTTCACTATGTAACCAAACGCATGTCACGATATTCCAGGCAGTGAAATTTAAATAGCCCACCAGGTAGTCCGTCATAGCCCTCTTAACATATAGTCCTTTGAATATAGCATAGAGCATCTTACAGCCTTATTCCATGCAGTTAATTTCACAATAATCTGTGGTATCATATACAAGCCTGTCCGTGGGAGTCGTGCGAGTTGCTGGCCGTCCAAGGAAGAGTCGTTCAACGTCTTCCTGGCAACGAGAAACTCGCCATGCCCTCCAGACACGACCATCGAAAACATCGCTTAGTTCATCCATCCCGTCGGAAACAGCAGCCGACAGCCAGCTCACGTCAGGAGCAACGGACCCTTGGACGAGTCCAACACGTCCGTCCAGTCGATGTGCACGCCGTCCAGCTCCCTCCGCCTCCTCCACAAGTCCTCCAGGGTATCAAGCGAAAGCGCAATGTTCTGAAATCGCCGCTTCTCCAACGTCTTTTGCAACCGCACCCGCACCAGGTCGATGTGCGCCTCCTCCGTCGCCTCCCCGCCGGCCAGGAACATGGGGAACAGGATGGCCGACTCGGCGTGGCTGCCGATGGGTATGTCGTCGACGTGCCGCAGGATGTTGGACACCTGCGTCCGGATCTTTGTCGGCAGGATATCCCACCCGCCCACCGTCGACACCCAGTCGTGGTTCGCCGACGGCCCCTCCTCCTCGAGCCTCGTGCGCACGAGGCGGTACAGGAAGATGAGCACGGCGCTGCGGAACGCGTGTGCCAGCGCCGCCAGCTGGTCCGACGCATCGGTGCGACAGTGCCAGTTCTGCAACTCGTGCTCGACGTCGGCACACGTCGCGTGGAACCGCGTCCTCCGCCTCTCGAGCTCGTCGTCCGGCAAGGCCGGCTCGAGCCTCGTCTCCTCGTCCAGCACGCAGAGGATCGACACGTAGCGCAGCAACCCCGTCGCGACGCCGAGATACGTGTCGACGACGTCGGTGATGCCGTCGAGGTAGCTCTCGTCCAGCAGCGGCCGCTTGCGCAGCGTCACGCTCGCGACGATGTCGTGGTACGCAAAGTTGCGCAGAATCCACTGGCCCTCGGAACTCTTCTTGAACACCTCGGGACCCCTCAGCGTTCCCCCCGACGCCGTGTCGGCCGTGGCGCCCTCGATGAGCAGCTTGGCGCCGCTGAGGTGCGTGTACCAGCCGTTGTAGCGCCCCACGCAGACCTCGCCGATGACGAAGGCGAGACAGGTCGCCACCTTTGTTTCGTACCACGTCGAGTCGTGCTGCGGCGCGCTGAGGGCGAAGGCGAGGTTGCTCATGGCCCTCGAGTGCGCTTCGATGGCAGAGACCTTGTACTTTGCGTCGCTGAGCGAGAGGTGCCCGGACGCGAAAGCGACGAGGGCGTCGTAGAGCACGCTCGACTCCATGGCCATGGGCAGCCAGGCTGTGACGTGTGTGTGTTAGCAGGTGAGGCGTAGCGGCGATGAGCACACGCTTGTGAGTGAGAGTGAGAGTGAGAGTGAGAGTGAGAGTGGGATTGAGAGTGAGAGTGGGATTGACAGTGAGATTGAGAGTGAGAGTGAGAGTGATAATGAGAGAGTGTGTGACGATGAGAAAGAGAGTGACGATGAGAGAGACTGTATGTGTGACGGGCGACAGCGACGACATACCTGAGAGGAACGAGTTGAATTGCTCATTCACGGTGAGAAACTGACTGAGAATCTCAATGTAGTACCGCATCACCTGTCGTTTCTGCGGCGGCTCCCCCCGTTCGGCCGACGGCGCTGGCGGACACAGCGGAAAGTAATGCGTGACATGTTGTGAGCTGCCGTCGACGATGAGGACGCCCTTGGCCTTCTGGCTGGACTGCTGCTTGCGGTCGACCCAGCTCGGCGGCACCACGTCGCGGGTCGAGTCGCGGATGCACTTGAGATTCAAGCGAGCACACGCCCCGCAGATGGGGAATGTATTTTCGACACACTTCTTGCGTCTGCGCGGCTCGGATCGTCACGTCAGTAACACGCCAGATCAGATAGACGAGGACCACAAGACGACAGCTGGGATCCAGATCCAAGATCCAAGATCCATACTCAGATCTAGATCTAGATTCAGAACCAACACGGCGGGAAGAGCTAGTTGAGGAAGTTGTCCGCGGGGTGTGTGGCAGAAGAGGAAAAGGAAAAAACACGTCTTGGCTTACCGATATCGGCACGTCAAACACCCTGTCTTGTCGTGCTTGGAGCCCTTTCGGCGGCGAGTCTCGATCTGCTGGGGCGGCGTTTCTGGTGATGAGGAGGATGACATTACAACGTCGAGCTACCTTGGGTTTGTGCCCGCTGGTGCGGCGGCATGAAGCGAGTCCCGGTGGTGGTACGCAGAGACGGACGCAGAGCGAGGGAGAGAGCGAGAGACGAGGGCGTATTTGGCGTAAACTGGCTGCGGAAGAGACTTGGGTGACGTGACGTAAGGTAGGCATCTCGAGGGGACGAGACGATGGGAAAAGAGGGACCCCCGGTGGGAAGACCAAGCACTTTGAGTGGATTGGAGGGGGAGAAAGAAAGCGGAACAGCCCGACGAGAGAATATGGAGTTTCCTCTTTTGCTCTAGCTCCAGCCGTCGTCCTCGTCGGTTTATGTTTCTCCCCTCCGCCAGTTCGAGATGCGAGAAGAAACTGACGAGAAAGCCACAATCTGCTGCCCACAGCCCGGAGAGCTTCCCGCTTTCTTGGCCTTCACGCCGCTTCTTCTTTTTAACCTTTCATGAACATGGGTTCTGTTATCATACAGGTTGGACTTTATTGGCTTGCTGGGCTCGCTGACATGCAACAATCATGGGCTTGAAATTGTATCGTCTGGGATCTACGTCTTTGAATCATTGCACGTGGACCATTCTAGAGAAGCTCTGCGTTCATGACTCGTTCAGTCACACGTCCAGAGTGAACCAGAACCCAACGGATGCCAAACCATGTGCAGAAAGAAAAAGCTAAAAAAATCATTTTCTCGGATCCATCTACCAGCACCACCTTAACTCGGGTATTTCATGACTCTCGACCGGGCTCCTCCATGACAGCGGAACCATGTTGACCGTTTCTGCCCCCATCGCACATAATCGCCTCGGCCGTAAAAAGCGGTAATCTCCATGCGTCAAAAGAGGACCATCTTCTGCTTTCGATTTCCCTCCCATCTTAAGACGCGTCTTCCAATGTCCTCGACCGTGGTGGTGTGCCCAACGTCCTTGTCGTCCTCATCTCGCATCTTGTCGTGGAGCCTCTCCTGCACGTCGTGCCTGACCTCGTCCTCCTCGGCGGGATACGCGCGCCTGAACATTGTTCACAGCGGGTGCTGAAACAGGTCGTCCATGGACTCGATGCTGCGGCCCTTGAGCTCGGGCAGGCAAAAGTAGACGAACCCGGCGCCGACGTAGGTCAGGATGCCGAAGAAGAGGAACGTGCCGTAGCCCATTGTGCGCAGTACTTGCGGCCTCGCCGAGGTGATGCCGTATAGTATAGTTGACGATCCAGTTGGCGAAGAAGCAGCACGACATGCAGAACGACCGGATGCGCGGCGAGAAGATTTCGGCGCTGGCGAGTCGAGTCGAGGGTCAGCATGGTGCGAGTTATGAAGGGAACAAAGAGACCGAAAGGACCTCCTCGTGCTGGACTTACGCGGTGAGGTAGGGGTGACCGAGTGGCCAAACGACCAGCCAAAGGCGTACAAGTAGATGCTGTGGACGAACCCGTTAGTCGCCTGCGATATCAAGGCCGAGATGACGGTTGTTCTCACGCAATATCCCGACTATCCCACCGGCCGACGTGCCGCTACCCGCCTCGACCCTGGAGAACCTGAAGAACAGCCCGATGTAGAGCATGGCCGACGCCTGAATCGTGGCTCCCATCATGAGCCGCAGGCGACGTCCGACGCAATTCACAATCACCGTGACGTACAGAATGGCGGTAACGAGCTTCACGACACCGTAGACACCCGTCGTGAGGAGCGAGCTCGAGCCCTTGGGGACACCGATCATGGCAAAGATCTCGGGCGCGAAGTAGTTGAAACAGTCCGCCCCGGTGAGCTTGTGGAAGAGGAACAACATGATGGCCAGGAAGAGCCGTCTGCGGTTGCTGGTGTTGGTCCCAATGTCTTTCATGACGATGACGTAGTTTGTTCCTGGCCGCCAATCCCGTCAGTCATGGAACAATGAACACTGATGAAGCTGGCGCAGCTGTTCTGTACCTTTGGCGATCTCCTGCTCGGCCTCGACCTGAGCCGTGATTTCCATGTGTTCCTGGCGGACGTAGGGATGGTCAGCTGGTAGGCCTCGCAGCTTGCACAAGTTCTTGGGTCCAATTTCTTGTTTGCCCTTTGCGATGAGTGCTCGAGGTGTTTCCACGACAACTATGGGATGGAGGCACGTCAAGCCAGAGCCATTGTAGACTGTGACCAACGTCGTCACTTACACCAGATCAGCACAAACAAGAAGAAGCCCGAGATGAGCTGGATGCCGAGAGCCAACTGTCAGACCTTGTGGTCGTTGGGGTCGTCGTTGTGCCACAGACTAATAGCGCTGGACACGAAGTCAGTCAGCTGTGGAATATTCAACGTGTTCACGCTCCCTGATTCTGGCGCAGCTTACTAGTTGACCCAGAACGCCCACGCGAGCGCAAGGATAATCATAAGATTGTACGAAGTTGTGAGGGAGCCCGTGATGGACTTGGGGCCGTTTTCGGCGAGATACTGAGGTGCAAGCTACGCAGCATACAATGAGTAACTAATCAGCATCACGAACCCCAAGTCAAGAATCACACGTAGGGGCCATCTGATAACTCACCATAGACGTTGCTCCGATGGCCACACCCGCCAGCAGACGACCGACAGAGAGAATGTTGAGGTTCGGGACCTCTTGCATCCCGCAGCCAGCCAGGAAGAGGGCAGCCATTGACGCGACGGTCATCTTGCGTCCGGCAAAGTTAGGGAGCTGCACCTCCGGTTCCTCCAGCAGCAACTAATCGTTGTTGTCAGTTGAGTCTTTGCCCGCGTCATCGTCGTCCGTACTAACGCATCGCTGCGATGTTACCCTCTGCTGTATTGTCAGCGACTGGATCACAGCATCCCTCGGTTTCGGCAGCTTCTTACCTCTCTTGTCTGCCTCGGCGGCACTGATTTCGTCGAAACCAAACGCCCTCCTCAACGATGGAAAGGTCAAGATGCCGCTAATATTCCCTGATCGAAGTCGTAGGAGCATCCTGCAAAGCTAATGGCAATTCCAAGCAAGAGCAATCTAGAGTTGAAGACATCCTTGGGGTCCGTCTTTCACTGGGGAGAGGCGAATAGTGAAGCTCCGCCAGCCATCATCCATGTTGCGGGCTGATGGTCAACGAAGTGGGCAAAGATGTGAAGTTATGTCCCAGGGAAGAAAAAAGTTAATATGGCGCGGATACCATCGAACGATATGTCCTTCGTTGGAGAATGTCACAGAGGTGAACGGTTCCGGCATGAACATATATCCCAGCACAACGTCGCCTGAGTCAACAGATGTGTGCAGATGAACCGCCTCACACGAACCCCATGGGGGAGGATCCTCAAGACGCAAAGAGCCGGACTACCCCGCGTAACCCACAGTGGCTCCGTCTGTCCTGTCCGGTTTGTCAACATTGAAATATCGTGGATCAGCCAGTGTGCGACTGAATGTCGGCGAGAAGACCGGTCGCATGCGGTACCGTAGTGTCCTCTCGGAACAACGCCAAACAGCCAATGATTCTGATGATCTGTCCCAGACGCATCCCACGTTTCTTTTCCTCGGATTCGACTGCAGTTGGCAGGCAACGCCTTTCGATCCACGTCGCCTGATGGTCTGAACTGGGCTCATCCGCAGCCGACGACACTTCCCAATCCCAACAGCGGCATTTGCGCAGCTCGTCTTGCCTCCGGCAAGCCGGCTCTCGTGTTCAACCTCTCAGCTGCCGAACCGAACATGGCCAAGAGAGAGTTATACGATGACATCACGCCCGGGGACGGCAAGCGGCCCAACCAGGACTCTGTCAACGGCAAGACGGCGATCTTAGGGACGCCGCCAAAGACGTTGACTGTGGCCATTTCAGTTGACGCCGGGCTCTCGTGGAGAGAAAGAGTTCTTGAGGATGGTGGCGGGTTCTGTATGACCAACAACTCAAAGGAAGAGACCAACGGGCAGCTGAGTTATCCTAGCATTTTCGTAGATTGGGACAATCAAGTAGTGCATGTGGCCGTTGCATTCCATCGCCAGTACATCAAGTACTATATGATCGAGGACGCAGAGGGCTGGGTGGGAGGAGCTTGCAGGTAACTGGAGTTTCAACAAATAATTATACCCAGCTCGACTCAACATCATTGCCGGACAGAAACCTCTTCACATCTCACTTCTGGCCCTGCATTATCAAACAGAGATGACAGATAAATCAAGTATAGTTCACTAGAAGCTCAGAACGGATAGTGAAAACTCATGACTCCGGAAATATATTATATCTACATAAAATCTCGACCTTCAGAGTATGCATACGCTTTGCAAGATCCACTGTACCATCATGCTCAGATCCTCTATTTACTCCACGACCTCTGCTTCTCCGTCGTCCCCAAAACGCCCAGCGTTCCCGACGTTCACTTCTTCGTCGCTTCACCCAGTGGCAGATACGGCCTTCTCATTTCCCACGACGACTCATCAGCGATACCAATATCACGCCCGATAAAGTGCCACGCGCCATACTTGGTCAACGAGATGCCCGCGACGATGGGGCAGTCTGGTTGCCCGAGGTCCCCCACGGCGCGGACGGCGGTCTCGACGAGGGCCTTGCGCTTGTCGGCGGTGAGGGGGGCGAGTTCGCCGTTGGTGCTGAGGAAGACCAGCCCGTGCATGCCCGCGCGGACGAGGGCCTGGCATTGCTTGTACATGGCATCGTGATCGACGGGCTGGAGGGGGTCGCTGGGTTTGTAGAGGGTGACGACGGGGGTGTAGACCCCTGGGGGAGGGGGTTGGATTTGGAATCGATGGAGCTTGATGGCATGATGAAGGATGTGATCGGACACTCTGGATTCTCGGAAGATCTTCAGCGGTGTAAAACAGCAAAAAAAATGGACGGAATGTTATGACTTGAAGCTGTAAATGCCGTGATGTGACGAGCTATGCCACGCACACTTCAACCCTCACAGCATGTCAACTCCAGCTCAGACGGTGCGGAGAGCCTCCTCATCCAGCACCAGAGTCTCCTGATGACGGAATAGCCCTCCGACTTCGCGATCAGCCGACAGTAACGAGCCTCTCTTTGTGATTGTCATCCAGTAACCTGAAGCGCAACAGCTAGACGTGACCAACGGAAACATGGAGACAATGCAGTCAAGCTCTTCCGAGCGGCCTCCGGAACACCTCTCTAACGGCCCACATCGGCGAGAATGCCGAGACCATGGAGAGTTGTAAGTGCAGACCAGTCAGGGGTTCCCGCGGTGTGGTAGGAGACAATGGACGAGCATGTCACGATTTGCAAAGCAGTCCGAACTGGCGGTGTCTCACGCAAGGCAAAGGTCCCGAAAATAGGGTATATGCTGGCGGAGCTCGTGGCGAAGTGTCATAGAATTCTTTTCCAGAAGCTCGGCGAGCATTATGTTTGTCGATTTTCGACTTCAAGTGACCCTGAAATACTCTGGGTGTGAAAGGAAATGTAATCGTCTTTGACCCAAACGATCAGACCCTCTTTCGAGACCAGACGCTCCCTCTGACACCAACAGAGGGAGGGAAAGAAACCAAAAAGGGCGAGATGGACGAAATCAGCCTCACCGACTTCAGCAGGCACAACACCAAGACCGACTGCTGAATCGCGGTGCACTCCAAAATCTGGAACATCACCGACTTATCAGCGAGCACTCCGGAGGTCCGTCAGGTAAGCTTCTGCTGCCCGCCGTGTGGTGGCTCTCGAGTTATTCGTCTCATCGTATCTACTTCCTGAGTGCTCCTTAAGTGCGCGGGTTCGAACGCGACCAAGATCTTTGACGAAGTCCACGCGCCCGACATCGTCGAAGAGCTCCCGGAAGACAGGCTCATCGGCATCTTAAGGGATGCGACGCCAGATGTGCCAGCCGCGGTGTCTCAGCCATCAGGGCAGGATGAAGTGGCCACGGAGCCTGCTGAGATTGTTCTGAGCCCGTCAGTCGAGCAGAGAGACACTGGCATCCCGCCGCTGGAAGCCATCCTGAGTGCGCCAAACCTGGAGCTCGTGGCATCCAAGGCCTTGACTCCCAAGAAATGGGTCTTTACTCTTCCGCGGCCACCGATCTGATAAACCACAAGAAGAACAAGGAGCTCGTGAGGAGGATCATGATCCGACCGAGGATTCTGCGAAACGTGACAGAGGTCGACTTCAGGACAAACTTGCTCGATTTCGAGAGTTCGGCGGTCTTCTTCATCTCACCCGCGGCAAGCTTGTCCATCCTAACGGAAAGCTTGCGCTGAGCAGTGGTGCCGCAAACGAAGGCATCATCCAATGCGTGGGTCTGTCGAGTATGGCGCGGATGGTGTTTCGCTCAGCAACCACGGTGGAAGGTCTCTCGATGGGTGAGTAGTAATTAGGAGAGAGAAGTGTCCCTTCGAAATTGACCAGTCCGCCCACAGGTCGCGATCCTTGACTCTCGTCCTCCTGGAGCTGAGAGAGCAGTGCCCCAAGGTGTTTGAGAAGCTCGAGCGGCCAAGAGGGAGTTGAGCACTTGTCGCAGAGTGAGTTCCCTCTATTCAGATTTACATGGTACAACTCACTAACTGTGCTTCCGCTTTTCAGTTCTCAAGGATGAAATCGAAATTGCTCTTGGGATAGTGAGACTTCGTAGCCATACCCATCTATTCAAGCTGAATTTGTTCTATCCCTGTTGAGCCTTTCTCTTGATTTAATAGTACCTGAGCATATAAAATAAAGTGTGATCTGTGTATTTGAGATACTGTCTTTCAGCTTCTCGTCCACCTCAAGCATCGATGCCTGTCCCAATCACCTCGACTGATCAATAGGTAACCAGACCATAGGGACGATCTCTCTTCGGCATCATTATCTTATCCTTCCCTGCGCTCCATGCTATGCAGTGTCCATCTGCCCTTTAACGGCCCGTCTCATGCCTCCAGAGTCTTTGCAAACGCCTCGACCGCTTCCAGAATCGGCCCGTCGGGCTCCAACCCCAGACTGTGAGCCCTGCTCACGTCAAACCGCGCCGGCCACGTATCGACGATGGCCAGAATGACCGGGTCCTTCTTCTCCTCAATCAGCGACAGCGCGTCCTTGCCGCCAACCTTTTCCACCGCGTCCAGGATCTCCTGCACCGTGACGGTGATGCCAGGCAGGTTGACGATCCGCGAATCGCCAAACTTCTCCTTCGGGACGTCCTTGACCTTGACGAGGTTCCTGACCACCGTCTTGGGACTGCACACCCAGATCTCCAGGTCGCGGCCGACGGGCAGCACGTTCTTGACGCCCTTGAGCGTTTCCCTCACGATACCCGACGCGAAGCTGGAGGCCGCGGCAGATGGCGCGCCAGGTCTCACCGTCACGGTGGGCAGCCGCACGATCCGTCCGTCAAGCAGCCCGCGGCGGGAGTAATCCTCGACGAGCAGCTCGACAATGAGTTTCTCGGTGCCGTACGACGTTTTGGGCCGCGGTACCGTTTCGCTCTCGACGACGGGCTGGCGCGGACCGTACACGGCGCACGAGCTCGTAAACACGACGGTTGTTCCCGGGTGGTGCGCGCGGAGGTGGTCGAGCACGGCGCGGACCGAGTCGAGGTTGACCTTGAGACCGAGGTCGAGGTTCGCCTCGGCGCCGCCGGACATAAGGCCGTGGAGGAGGTATACGGCGTCGAAGCGCTTCTCGAGCAGCGAGGACACGGCGGGTGGGGATGTGAGGTCTGCTTGGAGAGCGGTGATTCTGCCGCCCTCGCTGGCGACGTCGGCGGGGATGGGCGGCTCGATGACGTCGGTGATGGTGAGTTTGGTGGAGGGGTTGGCGTTGATGAGGGCGGAGACGAGGGCCTGGCCGACGAAGCCTGCGGCGCCGGTGACGAGGATTTCGTCGGACATGATGGGGTTGCGATGATGGGTATCTCGATGCAGTGAAGCAGAAGGCGAACTCACAGCGATACGGGTTTCCAACGATGCGTATCGTGAACGCGGCTTGACGAACCCCTCATCACGATATGGCCTTTAAGCGTCCGACTTCGCTACACATTACGTCGTCGGAGTGATCCACTCATTCTCGCTATCACATTGCCGACTGTTACCGAAAACATGCAGGACGAATATACGTAGTACATGACAACATGCTTCCGCGTTGGGGGTTTGTGAGGAGCAGCCATATGCTGGTCATCACAAAAGAAAAGAGAACTACCTATCAATCAGGTGGTCTCTATAAATCATTAAGTATAGTATAACTGGAGAGATCTAGATTACACACTATAACTTAGACAGACCTCCCATATATATAGGTAACCTAATATAAAACTATACTATATGTAATTATATAATAATCTCCAGTCTAACTGAAAGTAATATCCTTATTATTATTATAATATATAAACTAAGTATAAAACCTCTTTTCAGACTATCTAAATCTATATTCTATATCTATATAATTTATTATTAAATTCCTCTATTAACTTCAGGTTTATTATCCTCATAACTTTAAGTATCCTCTATATCTTCTAATAACTAACTATAATTTTATCTAATTATATATTCCTCTATAGTAATAAATCCAGATTTAGTAATAGTAGTTTCCTTAAGGAAAATATTATCTATATCTATCTTCTTAAATTTATTAAGAATATTATTAATTTTATCTATTTTATTAATAATATTTTTAAGATATTTCTTATCTTAGTAATAAGTAACTTTATAGTTAATAGCTATATCAGTATAAGAATATATAATATCTATCTTAGTAAAGAGAGGGGGAGGAATATATAAAGTAACAGTAGGATCTATATTCTCTTTCTTCTATACTTCTTCTTTATATCTATCAGTATTATATATAAATCTAATCTTAATCTTATTAATATAGAATATAATATAATATTAATCTTTATATATCTTATATATCCTCTTAATAATATATTTATTATTCTTATATTATAATCTACTATATTTTATATAAAGTAGATTCCAGCTAATTTTACCTATATAGAAGTAAGTATATATTTATTATTCCTTATACTAATTAAAGTAACTAACTATAATATTATACTTATCTATACTAGTAATTTTTCTCTTTTTATTATTAGGTAACTAGTTTCTAGAGTTTAATAGTATAACAGCTACACTATATATATATATAGTAGTAATAGCTATATATTAAGAGTCTGGAATAAAATTAAACTTCTTAGTTTAAATAATATTAAAGATAACTAAGTCTGCCTCTATATTTATACTATTATCCAGAACCTTAAAGATAATATTCTTATATATATAATCACTAGTAACTTTAGAAGCCTATTCTTAAATATAATTATTATATTATCCTAAGTATAAAGTGATAATTATAATAATACCTACTTTATTTATATTAAAAGTTAAGAAAAAGCTAATAAAGTAAACTTTAAAAATCAGGCTGAATATATAGTTACAATTAGCAATATTATTAAAACTAATTCCAACTAATCATTCTTCTCCCTCAGTAATATTAATAATAAAAAAGTTTTATTTAGCATCACTAATATACAATATCTATCCCACGTCTCTTCAGAAAAAGTTAATAAAGAGTGAAGTATATTATACTAATTCTATATATCTATAGTAGATATTATTCTTAGTCTATATAGTAGTAGTTCTATAATTATAGTAGTTAGCTAAAAGGTAGGCTACTATAATATTAATAAAAGTAACGTAACTAATAAGAGATATCCTATATTAGAGTCTAAAAATTAACTTCCAATCGCCACACTTATTACTACTCTTACTTATCAGACTAAGTTACTTAATATTACTAGTAGCTATAACTAATATAAGTTTAAACTAAGTAAAATAAGCATACACCTAGAATTTAAATATACAGTTAACTTTATCTATAAATATAATATCTAGATTCTATTAGGAGGTAAGATTAATCTCAAACTTAGTTAAACTAATAATATCTGAAATTATAATTAGTATACTAATAATAATATAGATTAAAGTAAGAATGTTAGTAAGTAATTAGTAAGTTTATTATTTCAGTTTTTTCTTATTATTATTAGAGAGATTTATTTTAGTATAAAGAGTTAAGAAGTCTAACTACCTATTTATAACTGTAAATATTATAACCTTATAGGTAAGGAAATTTAGATTTTAAAGAAGATAGTTATTATAAAGCTTCTTTTTATAGTTTTATATTAACTTATTAATTACTCTCTCAGTATAACTTATAAAAAGTATCTTAGAAGATATAGTATCTTTAGCTTCTATGAAGTTCATAATAATATTTATTATTATTCTTATAGAGTAGATTTAAGTAATAATAATATTATCTCTTACTTTATAATAAATCAGTTTCTCTATAGTATCCCAATAGAATTCATTATTATAAGCTACTTAGACTTCCTTATAGATACTATCTATAGTAACCTAAATTATTATCTTTATTCTGAAGGTTAATTTACCTAAGCTAGAGCTACTATAATATAGTATAAATCTAGTAGAGATTTCTAATAGGCTGTTCTAGAGTTATTCTTAGTATAATAGAATTTTAAGTTCCTTTAGGGTAGGGAATACCTTATATATATTTATAGATTTAGCGTTTCTGAACTTAAAGGTGTAGTTCTAAACCTTAGAATTAAAAGATATATCTAGTAATTAAGCTATCTTAGAGATTACTACTATCTTGTGTTTAGTAGTTATAAGATTAGGCTCAGTATAGATAGTAATAAGATATAAGAAAGTATCAGCTTATAAGATGATAACTTAAATATTACTAATATCTATTCTGGGTGTAAGTAATAAGAAAGCTATAGGAGGGGTAATAAGATATTTAAGCTAGAAAGGTTAAAGGGGAGTATAAAAAAGGAAATAAATCTATATTATATCACTACTAAGTATAGATATAATATATATTATATTTTAGAATATATTAGGTGTGGGGGGTAGTTAGTATTTATAGAGTATAATAGCCTTTATAATTCTAGTCTCTTATTTTTCTTTATTTTCGTGAATATTATAGAAGAGGTAGAGGAGGAAGTTTATAATAATAATCTTATTCTTATTATTATCTAAGTTAGTTGGAAGTTTTTGTTACTATATATTAGGAATAGTTATTATAATATTAACCACAGCTGAAATTATTATAATATTATATTCTTTTTGTGAGGATTAAATATTTTTATAATATTATTATAGTTATTAATTATAATCTTAACTTTCTTGATAAGGTATTTAGCTGCGTATCTAATAATAGTGTTAGGATTATATTTATTAATAAGGTAGTCTCTAGTAGTTACGTTATCTATACTAGGGAATTAGATGTAGAAGTAATTTCTAACTTAAGGGAGAAGGGCGTATTCGTTATTCTTAATATACTTAATAATAACGATATATACCTAAATAGTGCTATCTAGTTTATAGCTATATATTACCTTATCACCTTACTATATTGATATTCTGTCTGTAAGGAGTATTATCTTAAAGTTCTTTTAGCTAAGCTTATACAATAAGGTAAGCTTAAGCTTAAACTCTTTATATAATCCTATTTAATAGGTAACTATATAGAATTTCAGATTATTAAAGATAGAGAGGGAAAACTTAGAGTGAGGAGGTCTAGAGTTACTAATATTCAAAGTGATCCAGCCTAATTATTTAGGATTATTAGGATCTCTAAACTATTAGTTAGTATTATAGATAGCTTCCTTTAATATATTAAAAGAAATATTATAATCTTTCTCCAGTTTAGTAAACTATCTAGTAGTAGCTATCTAGTTTTAAAGTATTATCAGTATTAATATATTAGTAGAAATAATTACTCTTTCCTATTCTTTAAGATAAGTAGTAAGATCTTTGTCTTTCAGGAGGTTAGTAACTCTATAATACTACTCCTAAAAATTTACATTCTTAATTATAAAATATATTATTAAGATAAGTAGGAATTTACCTAAAATATAACTAAGATATATTATCTTATCTAGATTATTCTTAGGGATCTTAATTAGCTTAAAGTAACTTATAAAGTATATATAAGGAATTATTATTCTTATTAAAATATAGTTTTTCTTTTTATAATAGTAAGAGTGGGTAATTTATATAGAGCTAGAAAAGGTCTAAAGTCTAATAATAATAATATTAGTAGAAACTTTATTATTATTATATCCTATTCCACTAGTAATAGCTTTAATTCTATATCCCTTAATAGTTATAAGAGAGCTTGTAATATATTTAATAGTTATAAATTCTATATTAATTTTTATCTTAGTAGTAATAAGGAATCCTATTATTTTATTAATAGTATTAATATAGTTAATATTTATAGTATCTATTAACTTAATTAGCTTCTAGGATATTTTATTCTACTTACTAAATTTAAGGTCCTCAGGTTTATCTTAGAGTAGTTAGGAAGGTATAATAATATCCTCTAAATTATAGAAATTAACTTTCTATTTAGTGAGAGATCTAAATATCTTACTCTCCTAGAGTTAAAACTTAGTATTAAAATAGTTTATAATTTCCTTTTTATTAGAAACTTAATTCTATATTCTATTATTATTTTCTTCTCTATTAAGATTATTCTTTTTAGTACTTTCAGTATTATCCTATTTATTATAAATAGTGAATATTATAGTATCATTCTAACTATTATAAATAGTAAATATTATAATACTGCCCTAACTATTATCTTACGTAATTATATAGATACTTTAGGGATTAGGAGTAATATCTATAATAGAAGGAATAAAGAATAAAGATTTATTATTCCGGGATTCAGAATATAATATATTCTCAGTGGGGGAAGGTAGGTAAGATATACTCTAAGCGTGAGAGATAAAATATATATTAATATCATCAGCTTTAACAATATTTTCATATTAAGCTGTAGCTACTTCCAGATTAATTAGACTATCTCTAGATATATAGTTTATTATAAAATCTGAAAGATAAATATAGAGATAAATAGGACTAGCAGAATAAATAAAAATTAATAATATACTAAATAAAAAGGAAAAAATTCTAATAATACTATTAAAAGTTATAAGAGAATATAAAAAAAGAAAGAAAACATTCACTAGGGAGAAAGTAAATAAAAAGAAACGGAAAATATTAAATATTATCTTAAAGAAAGCATATTAAATTTTATAAGTCTCTATTAATATAAATTATATAATTAGTTAGATAAGTTTAAAAAGAGATATAGATAAGATTACCTTTAGATACTTATAGCTAATATCTAATAGTAATATTAATATATACTATATATAAAAGATACTAAAAGTTCTTTAATATAAGTATATAATACTTTATCTCCTGGGGAATTATTATCTATATCTTTATTTTCGCTACTAACGTCGTGGTTTTAACGTATAGTAGTAATATACTAGCTAAAGTATATCTTATTTAAGGGATATTACTTCCTACTATATCAGTTCTAAGTAACCTAGCTATTTAACTAGATATTATAAAATACTATATTACTTATTATATATAATAATATATTTAATAATAAATTTCTTATCTATACCTTATTGAATTAATCCCAAAAGGTTAGATATCCTATTATAGGAGTCAGTTCAGATAGAATTAAGATATTCAATAGACATTTCCAAATACTATCTAAACTATAGTGGAAGCTTAACACAGTACTTAAGGAGGCTAATAATTTTCTTAATCTCAAAAAGACTTTCTTAAATATAAAAGAACTTAATCTAGTTATTAAAATAATATTCCAGGTCACTCTTCTTTACTAGTTTGATATATATAAAGTCTTCCTTATTAAGCTTAGAAGAGAAATAATAGTAAGTATTATAGTAACTTACTATCCTTGCGAGAGATATTTAGCAGGCTTCCTATACTTCCTATCTAACCTAACTTTAATATTCTCTAAAGTTAAGAAAATCTTAATATATTAGCAAGAGGAAAGACTTTAGTTTCCAACCAAATAGGATTTTATATAGAATATAGTATATAGTTACTGAAGTGGAGATATTTAAGTATATAAGTATATAAGGTAAGATATCTTTCTAGTGACTATAGTCCAGTTAAGCACCAATAAGTATACAGAATAAATAAACTAATATTTAGATAGACTATTTAGCTTAACTATTTACTTAATAGTGGTATATAGTAGAGACTTTAAGTTCTATAGATACTATATAACAGAGAGATATCTATAATATAGAGATAAACTTCAAGTTAATATCTAATATAAAAATATCTAGTAAGCTTCAGTTAAGGTAAATCTGTTAGATATATACAGTCACCCAGTTATCTACTACCTATATAGTATATCCCAGAATAGTGTAGATAAACTTTAAAGTCTTATCAGTAATAAGCAGTATAGCATTATACTGTTCCTTTAATATTAGTAAGCTAACTATAAAATTGAGGCAGAAGGTAGTTAATAGAACCTAGAGAACTTTAATTAGTTATATATTACCGTAAATCTAAGCGTAATTAGGTTTAGCTTTACAACATTCTAGACATACAGTAATATAAGTTATCAATTCTCAACATATACCCTAAAAGAAATAAACCTATCTGAGGAACTTATATACTCTACCGAAGTTAGTATATATTCAGTTATTATAAGCCACATAACAGATATTAAGAATAACCTTTCATAGTATACACAGACGCAGGTTACCATCCTCTCTCAGATAGAGTAACTTATCAGAAACCAAGACAAAGTTTTGCAGTTAAGATTAATATTTAGTTATTATATCCTTATAAATATATCGAAAAGTTAGGTTATCTAGCAGAACTTCCCAGATATCTTTTCGCAAACTATCAGATATAAATAAGTTTATAGTGACTGAAGGTACTAGAGGATCAGTCACATATTAATCTTCAGTAAGTTTAAAGCCTCGTTCAGTAGTCTCTTCAGGGGGTTACTCCACATCCTTTTCAGAATATTATTCAGCAGTCTTATCAGAAGGTCATTTAGCAGTATTTTCAGTAGGCTATTCAGCTAGCTCTCCAGCAAGCTATCACTAAGCCTACTATCTAGTCACTATAAAAATACTTTTAACTATATCTAATATTAATAGTTCAGTTATCTACTAAAAGCTGACTGCATCAAATATCTATAGTTACTTATCTTCCTTATCATCAGTTAACTCTATATATAAGAGAGGCTTAGTAATTAGTAAACATAAGAGGGTATCAACATTAACATATTTCCAGCTAGAGTGATATTAAATAGTAATACAATCTACCTATTTTACCAGATATAACCTCCAGTTAACTAGTCTATATTAATCCTTCAGTTTACCTCCTCTAACTACTTAAAAGCTATCTCAAATTACTATATAATCTATTAGAATATATACCTTACCATTATCCAAATAATACTCCAACTTTATTAATAACCAGTATAAACTAAATATCTCTAATTCTATCACACTATAATTAGTTTCTACAGAAGACAGAGTTCTTAAGAGGAAAAAAATTAGATATATTTTATCGTTAAGTTACTTTTAATATAGAGCTGCACCAATACCTTTACAACTTATATTAACATAAAGAATAAAAAGCTTAGTATAGTCTGGAAATATAAGTTCTGTAGCTACTACAAGCTTACATTTCAGTCTTTCCTATACTATCTTAGCTTTATCCTATATATTAGAGCGTTAGGTATTTTCTCTGGTTCGCTATACTCTTTAAATATCAGATATTTCAGTAGTAATATTAAGCAATAGCAGCAGCATCTATCAGGCAGCGAAGCTATCACATTATAGGTTCTTCAGTAGTAAATCTCGAAAGCCTAAGGATTTCATCTTTAGCAGTAGTTCTATAATAATAAAATATCTATAAATATAATCCCTATAATAACCTATTAATCTAAATCCACTCTCTAGATCCTAGAGGTTCTTAAATATATTAAGAACTATAATAGCTTTAACCTTTTCGGATATAATATTCAGGCTGAGTCTTAAAACGAAATAACTAAATACTTCCAGTCCAGATTAAATAAAATAACATTTAGACAGCAAGAGTATACATCCTAATTTCTCCAGCAGTATAAGGCAAAGTCGTAAATATTAAAAATAGTTATCTAGTATTTAAGAGTAAATAATAATATCATTAATATAGATGAGAATAAACTACTATAGATATTATCTAAGCAAAACTTCTATATAATATTGAAAGAAAGCTGGGGATATAGCTAGACCTATAATACTAACAGTGAAATATTTATATCCTTAATATAGTAATATAAAAGATATCTTCTAGTAGTCTCTAGGTTCAATTTCTTAGTTAAAGAATCTTTTTATAATATCCATAATAGAGAATATAATACTACTATATAATAATATAAGAATATTATCTTATCTTAATAATAAGTATATATCTATATTTAACTTAATATTAACTTTTCGCAAATTGATAATAATATATAGTTTACTATTCCTCTATATAATAAAAACTGGAGCTGATAAAAAATTTAGTTTGCTAAGCAGCATTTTTTCCATAATTCCTTCTTCTATCAAAAAATCCAGAATAATATCTATAACTTCTTAATTTCAGTAGGATAGTATATATAGTCGTTAGTTTAAGTTAGAGAGATTGGCGTCAGGTTTAAAGAGAATAAGTATCTAAATACTATTATTAAATTAACCTACTCCTGCGCGAAACAGATATATATAGTCGCAAAATAACTAATAAACCTGTCAATAAAAGTCCGGACCCCAGTATTCAGATATATTTATTACTAAATTTGGTGGACCCTTATTAATATCTTAGGGTATATAGAATAAATAGCTATTAGAGCATTTTAGGTTATTAAGATTATCTTCCAGACTTTCTAATCCTAATAGATTAGCTAAAGTTATAGTAGATAATATATTAGTAAGGAAAGTTTCTCTTATTTTGATAATCTTTATATACTTAAGAATACTAAGTTATTAGCCTTTATAGATTATTATAAGGATATCACTAAAATTAGAGAAAAGTAGATATCAATCTTAGCTTATTATAATTATTTAGATTAAGCTACCTAAAGATAGTTAGCATAAGTCTAAATAAGTAAGTAAATATACTAAATAACTATATATTATAATTAGTAGACTTCTATATTTAATTTAGATATTAATATTATATCCAGATAGAATTATAATATCTTAATCTGCATAAAGTTAGGCTATCTATCTTTAAGATATATATTTTACAGCTATTAATATGACTAAGATACTATAATTATCTTCTATCTTTAGTTAGTTATTTTATTCTTACTTACCCTATTATAAATTAAGGGAGTTTAAGTAAAAAAAATATCCTCCCAGGATAAAATTACAAGAGACTTAGTTAACTATATAAACTTAGTGTGAAGTTAAGAAGATAAAACTATTAAATCCTTGCAAAAAGATAGGTAGTTCCGCTATAGATATAATTAACAGTCTACCAGTCTCTATACTACCTAATTAGAAAAGTTCGCAAAGTTAGATATAGATATTTAGAAAATATTTTACTAAGAAGTCTTTCTGGATAATTAATAGTATAAAGTAAATATCCAGATAAGTTATATAGGGAGGTCTGTCAGGTGGATGGATGATAGTATATAAGTGGGAATAGAAATTAAACTTAAAAGTTTAACCTTCTATAATATAGATATTATATTTTTTAATATAAGTATAAGAAAGAATAGTATAGATATATTTAATATCTAGATAATCTATAGCCTTATCTACAATAATACTAACCTTAATCTCTTTATCTACTAATTTAGAGGTTATAACTTTCTGGTTATCCTCCACCTATAATATAGTTTTTTCTGGGGAATTCTTCTCTATAATTAGTAAAGAAGTAGTAAAGTAAGTTAAGCTTAGGAGAATAATCTTAATAGAAAAGTTAATTAATTATAAAGATAGATTTATAACTTCTTATTACTTATTAATATTAGATATTATATTCTTAACTAAAGTATCTATTATAATATTCTCACTCTTAAGTTAGTCTATCTATCTAATCTATTTTTTTCTGTATTTAGATTTTACTTTTCTAGTAATAGATAATATAGTAAAAATAGGAACGTAGAATAGCTTTGATAATTTATAATCCACCTTTAATAATTATTAATAAAGTTTAAAGAATATAAATCCAAATTAGAATAAGCAGAATTAGTAGAGGAAAAATAAGAATAATAATAATAACTATTAGGGAAGTAAGAAAGTAAATAATCAGTAGAAGGTAATTAAGTAGATATATAGTAGATCTTAACTAATAGTTAAGTATAGTAATCAGAATAGTTATTATAGTAGCCTCAATTATATCTATCACAAGGAATTTAAGTATACTTATTATAAGAACCTCTTCTATTCTCATCATAAGAAGCTTTATTATTATATCCAGTATCTTAAGAAATCTTCTAGTTATTAATAAGTTTCTCTAACCTATCTATTAGTTTATCCTCTTAAACGCTTAACTAATATAAATAATCTTAATTATTATTAAATTAAAGTCTATATTTATTACAATAGTTATTATAGCGAGGGTAATATCTATTATAATAAAAGCAATAATCTTCATAATAGTTATTCAATTATAGATAGTAATTATTATATTAATTATAATAGTCAGATTAATAATTATTATAGTTATCTTAATAATATAGATATTAATAATTACAGTAGGAATCTAAATAAATATCATACTTATTATCTTATCTAGAGTTATTATCAGTTAAGTTACAGTTATACTTCTTATCTTAATAACTATATTATCCAGGTTAAAATACTTTAAGCTCCTTCTATAGCTTTAATATCTTTTCCTCAGATTACTTCTATAGAATATAAATAATATACTCTCTAGTAATAATCTGGAATTTAAGCTCCTAGAGAATATTATTAGAGGAAGTTATAATAACTAGAGTAGTGAAAGTTAGATCTAAACCTATAACAAGATAGTAATATATAGTATCTTTATTAATATCCCCAACTTTATAGTAAAGATAGATCTTTTTATCTAAATAATCTTATAGAGATAGATCACTTTCCTTAGTGAAAGAATACTTTAAGTTATCCACTTCTATTAGTATAACACTATAATCCTTTTAGAAGTACTCTTAAAAAGCTTTCTTCTATAAGTTAAGATCTATAGTTATTCTTTTACACTAAATAGTAAAGAGAGAGTTAAACTATTTACTATTATTATTATCCTTAGTCAAGATATTATAACTAAATACTTAAGTAATTATATCTTCTCTATATTATTTAGCTAAATATTTAATCTTACTAATAAAAAATAAGATAGTCTATATAATATTATTATAAGTAAAAAATTCCAGTTTTAGCTTTTTAAAGTATCTATTCTATTACTATCTAGATTTAGTATATATATTATTTCTTTTAGGAGTGATATCTCTATAGTAAGAGTATTTATAGCTAAATCTGAATCTTTATCTTACTTCAGATATATAGAGATAATCTCTATCTTCCCAATTAGTTTATATCAACTAGTTACTCTACTGAGTAGTCTATATAAATAGATAGAAAAATTAAAAGTAAAATAGAAAATAGAAAGAAATTTACTATTATAAGTAACCTTAAAGCTATCTAGTAGGAATTTAGCTAATAATAGTAGGAAATTAGACTAGAAGTAGATTCTATTAAGTCTAGATAGCTTCTAGCTAGTTTATCTCTAAAACCTAACTCTAACTATATCTCTAATAATCTTTTTCCTTATCCTTCTAATACTAGGGAGATATATTTAATATTAACTTAAAATATTATATTATTATATAGAATAGAATATTATAGTTTCCTATAGTTAGATCCTTAATAATATAATTTATATAAACTTAAAGTTATTCAGAATAGTTAGCTAAAATAATAGAGTATCCTTATTAATAGTTATAAGCTACTAAATCGAAAAAATCTTCCTATTATTTTTCTTTAAAGTTTCTTATAACAGAAACAGTAAAGTTAACTACTCTTAAGTTAGATTAAATATACAGATTAAAATACTAACTATCACTCTATAAATTATATAGAATATATAATATAATAGTATCTTAGAGAAATTATTAATAGATAATAAATTCTATATAAACTAAACTCTAAGTAGATATTATTAAACAATTACTATAAAATTAGATAAGTTTGGATAGAATATAAGAGCTATTATATACTTTTAATAAACTACTTCCTTAAAGTATGTTATTTATATTATATAACTTCTATTAGAGCTTCTGGGAACCTTCAATTATCACAGGAAGGATAGATTTCTTAATAAGAAATACTAATTAAACGTATAATAGATATAATAAAAATTCTCTAGTAGGATAGATTTATATTAGGAAGAGAGAAAATCTACAAATTAATTTAATTTCACAAAATCTCTCAAATATCTCTAGAGATAGAGAAGCAAATAGGAGGAATAATAAATTATCTAAATATTCTTTAAGTAATATTTAGTTAATAATTAATAGATAGAAAATAGAAGTTAATATATTATTAAGAGGAGGAGAGAGAAATAATAATAAAAAAGAAGAGATATTCTCAGATAGAGTAAAAACTGGAAGTTTTTCTAAATTAGACTAATTTATAATAATCTTCTATATAATTACTTTTATAGTTAATTCCTCTCTTAGTAGTAAGGTAGGTAATAATTAATTTTATTCTTACTATAGGAAACTTTTTTTAAATATAGTTACTAGTAGATTAACTTCCTATAATGTTAGTTAGTTTACTCTTGCCTATTTTAATCTAATTACTATTTAGAAAACCTAAAATATTAAAATTAGGAAATTATATACTTATAATAATATCTAATTACTAGATCCAGATAATTTTATAACTAGTATAGAGATATTAAGGTTAGTATTTATAGAGACTATAAAAGTAGGAATTACTTATTATAATATTAGAGATTCTATAACTAATATAAAAATATTAAAGTTAATATTTATAGAAATTAAAGAGGATATTACTTATAGTAGTATTAAAGATATAAGTAGTTATATTTCTTAAGAGGGTAATAATTCAGCTTTAATAAGTTCCTTTAGGAGGAAGTATCCTATAATTAGGTCTCTCAGGTAGATATTCTTTTTATAAGATATTAAAATAATTAATTAACTAATAGGATTTAATTAATAATATCTATAAGGTTAGACTCTTTATATAGTAGAGTAGTAAGTATATTAAAAAGTATATTAAAGTAATAGGGAGTGTTAGAGTGATAATAATATTTAATACCTAAGATCTAGTAGATTTTATCTAATAGGCAGATTAGTATAGTAAACCTACTAGTATAGAGTAAAGCTAATATTTTAATTATTTTATATAATATTATTAAGGTTAGAGTTGGAATCTAGTAAATATACTAATGATTCTGGGACTTGTAATTAATAAAATCAAATAAAATAAAATTATACTACTATATAAGGAGCAGCTATATACTAATTATCACAAAAAAAAAGAGAACTACCTATCAATCAGGTAGTCTCTATAAATTGTCAAATATAATATAACTAGAGAGATCTAGGCTACACACTATAGCTCAGACAGGCCTCCCATATGTATAGGTGACCTAATGTGGGGCCATGCCACACGTGGTCACGTGACAGGGTTCAGACTGATCGCCAATGCAGCTCGTCGAATCAGGGAGTCGGTGAGAGTGCCGACGACGCCGGAGAACCCCGGTCCGGACAGCTTCTCCGCACGGAGTGGAGAGAATCATGCAGCCGGAGGAGACAGGGATTCGGAGGATGTGTGGTGGAGGACGTGAGGTCGAGGAGCGAGGATGACGTGATGCGATGAGACAAAAAAAGCTTGGGGGTTCGTCTCGAAGTGAGGCGGCGATGAATGCGTTTAATCAACCGATGCTAACCTTCCAAAGCAGAAATATGACTGTATCTTACGTCCCCACTAAGAAAACCTACATCAGTCCCTCAATAACACACTCGTTTGTGGAATAAAAGTCTGCCTCGATTGCCACACTTCACACTCATTTGGGCAGTCGAAGACTTGCTTGTTCTTCCTCGTCAAGATGAATACGCGATCTGTCTTTTGCGTTCTACATTTACTTTGCTACTGATCGTCCGTCTCCCACGCTGACTATGTCTATCGCGCCGACTCGAGGTCTTGATCCGTCATCCAGGAGTCCAAGGGCTTTCTGCCCAAAGATCTATCCAACTTCGGCCTTGTCTCTCCGGACCTCAGTCTTTGGAACCACGTCAACGGAGATAGCGAAACCAACTTCAGCAAGGATACGGACGGACGCGGAATCCATTCTACGAGAGCGAAATTTACAGAGACATGGCACACGGCGGCGCCCAGCCGAGTTTGGCTGCGTTCCCGCCTGATCACCCTGCATGGGACGAGGAACCGTGGGCGCGGCTCAGACGGTTCTCTCGCCTTCCGGGCAGAAATGAGCTCTCTGCTGGGCAGTCGTACTCTGAGCAGTCATGCTCTGCTGCGCAGAGTAAACAACAGGCGGGAGAGGAATACATGGACTACGTCGAAGCTGTGTGCCCGCGCTGCTAGCGGTGTGATGAGTGGCTGGAAACAGTGCACAGAAACATGATGTATTCAGCTTGCAATTTACATACAGGGAATCTTTCCTTGAAACCACATTCTCACGCGGTATTGGTCCGGAACATCGCCATCCAACTCGGCACACCACCGGTCCGTGGTAGCGGCCCCATTGAACCCGAACCCCGACCGACTTCATACACACGAGACGAATGGAAAGGCTTTGCAGAGTGTCTTCGCCTGCAAAGATTCGTCGTCAAACGGCCATGGGTTGATTTTAAGCTGGTCCCTTTCTCGTCGGTCTTTTCTGTTTTGGAGTCGTGCTTGCTGGGGGTCTGCCGCGAATGTCTGCACACACGACGGGACATGGGAACCATCAGCAATAGTGCGGTGCATGGGTGAGGCATGCAAGGTAAGGATTATACTGACGGGAAGGACTTAGCATGGACGCTTCGTTCTGCACCCCAACTTGGAAAGGCACTTACCTGGCCGCATGATCCCACGGGTTCAACCCCTACTTCTGGTCCTCTGCCTCCTCTATGCTCCATGGCCTCCATGGCCTCCATGGCCGCCAACCGTACATCCACCTCGGCGGTGGAGCGTCATACTAGGAGGACAAGTGCAGCCCATGGCTTCGTAATCGCAGTGTTTGGTTGTAGCCCCCTCGTCTGTGTGGCAGTATCCTGCCTACAAACGGATCTTAGTACTACACGTCCTTTCCCTTCGATTTGACAACTTACACATTTTCCAGCGGCATTGCATTTGCAAGGAGTGCATATGGGTACATTGTTACAAAAGTTAGGGTCATCGGCGAGTACTTTGGGGATAAAACCACAACTCGCGATTGCGATAAGAAGCATTCGTAAGGTAAGCATTGTTTCGTTGTTTGCTTAAGCAGTGTGATGGCAGTGTGATGGCTGTGTGATGGCTGTGTGAGCGGGCAACGATTCTCTTAAAGCCTGAACTGGCTATAGCTTTTTACGGGTCTCTTCTTAGACTGGTAGCCGCACTCGTTCATCCTGACATTTCCCCAGATCCTGGTCTGTATTCAAGATTGCCCCGCTTCCCACTTTAGCAATGCAGCTTTGAAGAGTCAGGTTGTATACAGAGTCTGCAGATTTGGTTCATAAAAGTCCGCAGCGTACTCTAACAGGGAGCAGGCAGGTCTGGTGTTCGCAAAGTTGCTTTGCTGCATGGCTTGAAAGCTTTTGATGACCAGTTGCGGATGCCATGGCGAACCTCCCGTATCTCGGAGCCCGAAGCTATCTTTTGCATTTAGTTATTTTCCACGTATAGATTGTATACGATTAGGGCGCGGCTAACATTTTCCTATTCCAACCTAGTATGCAAAATTGACTCACGGTCGGACCGAACTGTGGGAGTCCAAAAGCTGGTGAAGCTGAGGGTGCGCGCTGGCCAATGGGTCAAGTAGCCGCAAGGTGTGTCCATACTCCATAACGGTGTTGACGGGCTGCTTCAAGAAGCCGTCCTTGTTCGACTTTAAAATATATGGTTCTCCGTGTAGCCTAGACAGGGGTAGCTGGTCTGATCTTGAGTCGATGAACCGAACTACCGAGATAATTGAGCACTTGAAATATCCTCCAGAGTAGCAATGCAACAACTGCCTTCTGACGGCAAGCTTCGTCTACTTTGATTGTCGAGACACTCCCGTTCCATCTTTTACCATATGGGGAAGAGTTTTGCCTTAGATGAAAAGGCGCTATCTCCGACTTCAGGCTTTTCACTATGGCAGTCGGGATCTCACTTTGCAAAGGACGCGGAACGATCCCATGTCGGGAGAAAAGTCAATCTTGCTTCTAACGAGACTTTTTGCCTCACAAGTTCCAATGCAGTAACTTGCTTGATGCAGCGGCGCAGAGGACAGGGGACAGGGGACTTGGAGACGACTCGGAACTGCAGGCCTAAAGGATATGAAGCTTTTAGCAGTGCAAACAACATTAGCCGAATAATAGATGCGACGCAGACCTCGCAAATAAGCGCCATCATTCGGGAGCGTTGCCGGTTTCTCTACAGGGTTTGGATTCCGTCTCTGGAGGCTTCATTCCCAAAGGCAGGGTTGGAAAAAATACTACTAGTATTTAGTATTAGTCTAGTCTAGTACTAGTAAGTC
>MASP02000056.1:0-169210 GCA_001693025.2 Colletotrichum lindemuthianum | reverse complement strand
AATAATTACTATAATCTAACTAGAGATAGATATAAATAATTACTATAAAGATTACTAGCTAGTAGTTTTTATAATTATAATTCTCTTTCTTTTTCCTAGTTTTTAACTTTAAAAACCTTTAATATTACTTTAGTAAGATTACTTAGAGGAAGATTCTATTATATTATTTTATAATAAAGTATTTTTAAGGTTTAGAGGAGGAGGGAGATCTAGAAAAGGAGGAGAGTTCCTCTTAGAATCTTAAATATTAAATTCTTTATTATTATTTTAGTTATTATTTTTTTCTATTTCTCTATTATAAGAATTACTAATTATATTCTTATTAATATCCTCCTCAGAGAGAATCTTAATTAAGAAGCTAGTAAGTAACTAATAAGCCTAAAAATAATTCTTTATTTTTATCTTATCTAAAAGAAAGCTATAGTTAAAAATAATATAAATTATATATTAATATTCTTTAGTTATAATAATAATTTTATTCTTTTTATTAAATATCTCTTCTAGCTAAGAGTAAGATAGTTCGATTTTTTTTAATTATTTAATCTTAATAATAAAAAACATAAAAATTATTTTAACTAAAAGATTAAATTAGAAATAATAATAAATATTATATATTAAGTTAAATAAATATTTAAGAGGAATAGATATAGTTTAGATATAGAGATAATCTGTAGCTATAATATAAATATCTTTAAACTGAAGATATTTATAATTAAGTTTTATCTAAAAAGCTTAAGCTATTTTACTAGTAAGTATAACTAAAGAATATATAAGGAATATTTTCAGAATTAAATAAGTAAGATAAATATATTTATATTAAAGTATTTATTATAGATATTCTAAGTTTACTATATTCTTAATTAAGTATCCTAAAAATAATTAATATAGTTAATTACTATAATTAATTATTATAAATATTTTTTTTATTAGACTACTAGATTATATTACTTATATAAAGCTAAATAAGTTTTATAGTTAAATACTATTAGTCTACTAGATAATCTATTAGGTTTTTAGATAGTACTAGTCTATATAGATTCTAATGAAACTTTATTTAACTTATTATTAAAGAGTTTTAATATCTATAAAATTTTTAAGAGTTTAGCTGAAGTTAAATTAAATGTTTTATATTTGAGAGACTGAAGTATTAGCTATTAAAGTTAAGAGAGTAGTAATACTATAAACTTAGAAAGAATCTAATCTAAGAAGTATATTAATATATTTAGTTACTTTTGCTTTGTATCTATAGTGGTACTTAAGCTCTTTACTCTATATATAATTCTAACTGTAAAACTTACCTGGTAATAGTATTCATACTAATACTGGCTTACAACTAGTTTAAATGGTAATAAAATTACCTATTGTTGTGGATAATATTAATATACTTATTAAACTTATTCTAACTTTTTAAAGTTACGTTAGTAATTATAAATATCTAACTATAATTATTATAATTAGTTTTCTCCTTTAAAATAGTAATATATATTAAAATAGGTTATAGCTGAGAGGGTCTATTTAGACTAAAACTAACTAACCACTCTTAGTTATGAAACCTGAGAGAAGTAAAAACAGATAGAAAATATTAGAAAAATATTTTAAAACTGTAGAATTATATTTATAGATCTACAGTCTAAAAGCTAAGCTGATCTGAATAGTAGGTTTTAGATTCTAGAGAGAAGAGAAGTTAATTTTTTCTATCTGTTTATAATAAATCTAGCTATTTATACTTATAAGGTTACTTATATTATATAAATAAGCTTATTTACAAACCTAATCTTATTATAATCTTCTTCTTAAGTTTATTCTAAGCTTCTATATAATAAGCTTAACTAAAACAAAAAAAATCTATTTATAGTATTATAATTCTCTCTAACTAGAATATAATAATTACTAATAATCCTCCTATATATAGTAATTCTTAAGATAATATTAATTATTATAATCTTTTTCCTATTAGTTTTATTTAAAGTTCTATATAAAGTGAGGCTATTTATCTTAAGTTTTAAAGTGAGAAAAGGAATAATTAGCAGATTCCTAAAGAATATTCTATAAAATTTATTACTACTAATTTATATATTAATTTATAAATTAGTCTCTTAGATAATATCTAATAGATATAAAGTCTATTCTAACTAAGTAACTAGAGTGTAGTAGTAGTAAATATTCTATAGAGATTAATATTTTTGATAGCTAGCTGATAACTAGTTATATAGGTTATATTAGTTATCTGGAAGAACTATATTACTGGATCTTTATACTATATCTTAAAGTAGTATTTATAGTTTTATTAGATTTATGAATATCCTTCCTTAGTATGTGATAAGATTTTGGAGTTATTTATAGTTTAGGTATTCTGAGTTTTAGTAGCTAGGTGTTAGGTGATACTGAAGTTCTGTTAACTTCTATTATATTTAGGGAGCTTAAGTGTAATATATTAGTTATTTTCTTTGTGGATTAGGTCTGTGAATCTTTAATAGATATCTGAGGAGTAATTATTATAAAGTTTGGTGTTAGGTATTTATTATAACTTTAGTGATACTATTTTATAGTTACTAGATAGGAGGGTAGATTACTATAAATTATTTAGTAAGGTCTGAATATTTTACTGATAGCTAATTACTATTTATAAGTAAGAAGGTAATTTCTATTTCTATATTATTAGAGGTTTTTAGTATACTAAAGGTTTTTTTAGGATTAAGAGTTTTATTATAAATATAGATTTAAGATTATTCTATAGTTTTAAAGCTGTATATATACCTGTCTGGCTACTATTTAGTTGGGATTATCTAGGTATTAGCTTTTAGGATCTAAAGAATATCTTTAGATATACTTATATTTCTATAGAACTCTAGTAGGTTATTAACCTTTATAATAAAGTTATTATTACTATTTGGTCTCTATAGAGAATCTAAATAAAATATAAAGTTACTAAGTTAATTTATAGTAAGATTAACCTAATAGTTTCTATTATAGTAGTATAAGAAAACTATAATATTAATGTTAAAAAGTTAATATCTTTAGTAATTATTAATATTACATTTAATGTTATAAGTATTACTATTAATAAGTATACTTACTAATATATTCTAAGGGAATCTATTATTAATGTAAAATAGGTTAGCTAATTCTATTTATAGATTTATTTTAAGTAGAGTAATAAGTTTCAAGTTATTTAGATATTCTTCTAGTTAAAAAGTTTCTTTTATATTATAGAGTGATATATACTATTTAACTTTTTTCTGTAAATTATTACCTCTTAGGTAGTTTAAGTTTAAGTTTCTTTTATAGTAGCTAATAAAATAGTTTACTGAAGTTTAGCTATCTTTATATTAGTTTATAGTAGTAAATAGTTTTTACTAGTTTAATATTAGTGTTTAACTGTATTTTAGAACTGAAAATATTAGTTTAGATAGATCTATATTAATAAAATAAGGTTTTTCTTTTACTTATAGTTTATAGGGATTAGAGTGGTAGTAAGGTGAGTTTTAATAGTATAAGCAGTTTTTCTAATAATTTTTAAGAAGTAAGTAGGTAAGATTCTAAGATAATTTATAAATAATTTATTATTAAGTTATAATATTCTATATATTTATTTTTTTAGTGGCTGAGAATAGTATTATAGAGATTATTATTTTTGGGGTCTGAGAATAGTTTCTACTTACTATTAGAGAAGTTTCTAAGTTATTAAGTGATATTATTAGGATATTACTATTAGCATCTAATAGAGTATTTAGTTTCTTAGGTTTTACCTATTTAGCTTCTAAGAATATTCTATAGTTATTTTATATCTTCTTCTGTTAGACTGCTATATTTATTTTATTATTATCGTTATAGTTTTAAAACTATTTAAAGAAGTTAGGTTAATTATATATTAAGTTCTCCTTAGTTAGAATATTAGAATAAAATTCTTAACTGAGGTGTAGTTTCTATATTACTTTAATAGTGTTATAGCTTGTAAGTTACTTTAGCATTTATTTGGTGTTGAGAATAATTTGTAACTAATTAAGTATTATAAAGGAGGATATTTACTATAGGTAGTTATTTCTAGTATATATAATATATAATTATTAAGTAATTAGATAGAAAGAGTTTTAATATTATCTTAAGATAGTTAGGTTTGTAAATACTATTACAGTTATATAGTGTGATTTTCTATTACTGTTATATTATTAATTATTTTAGTATTCAGTTTAGTTTTTATTTTAATTAATAACTAGATAGGTTTATATTTCGTTTTAATTTAGTTTATATTATATAATAATGATTTAGAAATGATTCTTTCTTGCTTTTTATCTATATTAATAAGTATTTTCCTTATAGGTTTTATTTAATACTGCTAAAATATAGAAGTTATATATTTTAATATATTTCTAAAATATCTATTAGTATTGAGTAATTTATTTATTTCTATTAATAGTTTCTCTAAGTTTAATATAAACTAGTAGGTTATATAAAGCTGGAATATAAATATCTAAGAAACTTTATAATACTGGGAAGGTTAGTTTATTTACTATTTTAATAAATATATTAAGAAGCTATTTTCTTATTATTATACTTCCTATTAGTATTTATAGAAGTAACTATAAGTAGTTAGATTCTATATTAAGTTAAAGATCTAGAGGTTAGTTATTATAAATTTCTAATTCTAAATATAGAAGTTAGTTATTACTATTAAGATATTATGTATATAATTAACTACCTTAAGAAGTTTTTAGTATTTCTAGTATTTAAATTATAAGGTCTAGAGAGGTAAATATAATAGAGTATTCTTTTGCAACTTTATTAATTTATTTAGAGTTATAGAAGTTATAAATAATTAACTCTAAAATTAATTTAATATTTATAGTAAGTAAAGGAGTTTCTCTGAAGTTATATAGAGAAGTTAGCTTTTTTATAAAGTAGGTATTATAAAGGAGGAATTTATAGATCTAAATTATATTATTAAGTTAAAAAGGATAAGTGTAAGTATTAAGTTAGTAAGATCTTGGGTTTAAGCTGAATAATATATATATAGAGGAAGTTTTAAGATTTTTTATCTATAGTAAAACTATCTCCTTTTATAAGTATAGATCTGAGAATAAGTAAATTATTATAAGTGTTATTCTATATAAGTGTAAATTACTATTTCTATTAAAAATAATAAGTAAATAGTAAGTAAATAATATTATTATTTAGATAAAAGATATTTTATTATTATTCAGTAGATATAAAAGGCAAGTTTTTTTTTCTGAGTTAATTAATATTTTTCCTCTATTCATTACTTTATAATGGTTATTTTTATTTTCTTTTATCTGTAAATATCTCTTCTACTATATTATATTTTAATTATTTTCTTTCTGGAAGAGTAATAGATATTTTATAAATATAGTTTCTTAATAAGTCTTATAAGATCTATTTAATCTATAATTTAAGTTTCTCTACTTCTTTAGAAATTATTAATAATATATTATAATAGGTTTTAATTAATCTTTCTAAGTTTTTAGTATATATTCTTTCTCTTACTTTACTCTAAGTTAATATATAGTCTAACTTATTATCTTTAGACTTTAGTTAGATTTATATTTTTTAAGATTAAGATACTTCAGAATAAGTATTCTAAAGTTATTCTTACTTATTAAGTTTATAGTTTTGAGTTTCCTCTTAAGATATAGGTAAACTTCTAGTGAGTCCTTATAGAACCTTAGGATTATCAGCTTATTTAAGAATATATTTATAGTATATTTACGTTTTATTATTAAGTATTTATTTATTTTAGTATTACTTATTAGTCTGGATTTTAAGTCTATAAGTTATTTTGATATTCTTATACTATTTATAGTTTCTTTATTTAAGAGTATAGTGGGTGAAATACTATTCTTTGTAGTTATTATAAAGAGTATATTTATATAATTTATAATAAGTAAAGTAGTTTATAGGTTTGTAATTTATATTTTGAGTGTATATTATTACCTAGAGGCTTTTATGCTAATTACTTCTTTTATAAAATTTAGAATATCTATTTTTTTAATTTTAATATTATCTACTAAAGATTTAGTTTTGGTTATTATTATATAGATAAGATATATTATTTTAGTAGTAAATATAATAGCTTCCTTAGTCCTAAGTTTAAGATTTCTTAAGATTTTGAGAAAATTATTATTAGTGGAGTTAGTTTATTTGATTTTACTTATTAGTATGATATATTTTTCCCTTAATAGAAGAAGTATTTTAATGTTTCTGATATTTTCTTTGTTTTCTTAGTTTATTCTTTTATGTGTGACCTGCTTATTATGTTTAGCTTTCCTGTTTTTATTAAGAAGTATTGATTTTTAGTTTAAGAGTAATTTTTTTTAGTAGGTTAGAGGAAGAAACCTTTTTGCTTATATTATTAATTTTTTTAAGGGAAATAAGATAGTTGTTATTTATTAGGTTTTTGAATGCGTTTAGTTATTATAGAAAGGAAAATAAAATAATGAAAATTAGAAGAAAGAAAAAAGAAATAAATAAGGAAATCTTTTTAGTAATAAGTATATATTATATTTTCGTTCTTTAGTGTAATATCTTTTTTGTGAGTAAAGTTATCTTTCCTCCTTAAGATTCTAGGTTGCATCTTATTAGCTGGAAGTTTCTATATATCTCTCTCAAGAAAAATAATAAGTTTTATAACTGGTAGTTTATTTGTAAATACTATTTATTATTATTCTGGCTATATTAAATTAGGAAATTTAATAGATAGTATTAGTTATTATGCTGGGTCTGTAAATATACTAATTTAGTGAATATAAATTATTATATTTAGTTTATTTAAAAATGTTAAGTTTACTTTATAGTATAAAAAGTGGATACTTATTATAGTTATTTAGGTTTATTGAAAGTGAAGTATCTTTCTTTTTATATTTCTATTACTTAATTTAATCTGTAAATACTTATATTATTTAAGATAAGATTATAAGTTAAAGTTATTAAGATTATAGGGAAATAGGGCATAAAGAGGATTTAGTAGTAAGAAAAGAGAAAATTCAGACTAAGAAAAGGAAATAATTAAACGAGCGTAATAACTAAAGTGTGGGTCTACGAATATTATCTGAAGTAAAGTTTTTATTATTATTATTATATATATATTATTAAACTATTATATCTTAATACTGGGTTTTTAAGGATAAAGTTATTACTGGGATTTAGATTTTGAATTTAGAATCTTAAAATATCTTCTCTACTATATACTTAATACTTAATAGGCATTCTTTTTATTAAGTTATTAATCCTACTAAAATATTATTATTAGTTTCGCTTAGGATTATAAGTTCTTCTTCTTCTTCTTCTTTTTCCTCCTTATTAGTTATAGGTTCTCTTTAGGTTAGGAAGATTTTTACTAATTTTTTCTCTAGATTAGATCTGTAAATATCTATTACAGGCTATGCCCGGATGTCCAGCCAGGGCTGTGCCTAAGCATCCGAAGCTAACCCCCTCGCCCAGGTGGAGCCTCGGTAGGCTCTATATAGTATTATATATACAGACTTTTCCACATACCTATAAAAGCTTCTCTTTTACTCCTTAGTTCTAAATAAACAGTATTTTATACTACCTTCTAGTTAAATAAACTTAAGTCCAGCTTTTTATATATTTAGAACTCAGTTTTATTTACTATATAGATAATATTAAGTAGAATATAACTTCCTACTAGTTAAATATATAATCTAGTTAACTATAACTCCTAGAATATAATACTATATAATAAGTAACTAATATAAAAAATAATAGAGACTACTAAAGCCCCCCAGGATATTCTTATAGATAGTAACTCTATAAATAAATTACTTTAATAGTAGTTATAATATATTTTAAGCTCTCTCTACTAGAGGATTAATAAGCTTTTATATAAGTTAGTAAAATAAGATACTATAGTAAGTAGTAACTTCCAGGTAGCTACTATAACAGACACCTCTAGTTTATATTAGGATACTCTAGTAACCTCTAGAATAATATCTATTAGAATAATAACTTTTAAAATTAATAATATTATTATATCTCTACTAATAGCTAACTACTAAAAGAAATTTCTTTCCCTACCTCTAAAGTTTTTAAGTAAATAGAAAGAATATTAAGTGTAAACCTAATAAATAAAAGTTAAACTTAAGATTAACTACTATTTTTTTAATAGTAATTAAGAATACTAATATCTAATTTACTCTTACTTAAATTCTAGTCTTCAGTAAGTAGTTAAAATTTTCTAAATAATAAGAGAATTAGAAAACTCCTATAATCTAAATAATTTTATAAGTTACTTAGATAGAATTTATCTAAATCCTAATAGTTAGCTTTATATTATTATCCAGCTATAAAGCTTCAGATAGAAGGAAAATAAATACCTAACTACTTTTCTATCCTAATTTAAAAAGACTCTAGTTAACACTAAAAAGTATATATAGTTAAATATAATCTAGATCTTCCTATTAGAAGTTACTTTATTTTCCTACTTTAAGAAACTACTTATTATAGTTAACCTTCCCACAGAATATAGATCTTAATTATCTAAAGTTTAAAATATAACTTAGAAGCTTAAATATATAAAGAAAATATTAGTATACTACTAACTACTTTACTAGAGACCTGCTACTTATAATACAGAGAGTAATATTATAATAACTAAGGTAGTTAAGAAGTAACAATAATACTAAAGCTCTAGTAGCTCCTCCTCTACTCCTAAGGAACACTCTAAAGACCACTAGAATACCTATTAATACTTTAAGTATAATAAGAAAAACTATATCTACAGAAACTATAAAACCTAAAAATATAAGAAAATCAGTATAAAGGTTATAAAAACTATAGCTACTCTAGATTATACTAAGAATAACCAGAAAGATAATATTACCCCACTTAGTTATAGGGAGGATTCAGGAAAAAAGTAACTCCAGAGTGAAATTAGGCTCTAAAGCTAACTAAAATAAAAATAATAAGATAGAGGAAATAATAGGAAAAGGAATAAATAAGTAACTAATAGTTAGCTACTATTCAGACTAGAATTAATAGAAATTACTCTATTAATATACTTATTAATACAGACTATAATACTTATATTATTATTAATATCTCCCTTATAAAGAAATTTTACCTCCTACTAGTTAATAAGTTAAAAAGATAAATAAGAAGATATACTACTAAATTATTACCTAGTAACATCCAGAGAGTAACTATCCTAACTTTAGAAATTAGTAATTATATACAGAAAATCTACACCTATATTATAGAAAGCCTATAACTACTCTTATATCTCAAATAACTATAAATAGAAAATAATTACATTATCTATAATACTGAAACCTAGTAGATAATATATAGAAAAAAGAATATAATAATATACCTAGAATATTAAAATAAACTAATATAACTTAAAGAGATCCTGTTAGCTTAGCTACTTAATACTAATTTATTTATATTTATCTATTAGTATACTATATAGTATACTAGTGAGATATTAAACCCCTATTAGATTATATTTATTAATCTAGTAGATATTAAGAAAATATTAACTCTAAAAATAGAGGTAAACCTAAAAACTTATATCCCTATAAATATCTTAAAAAAATTCCTAGATTTCTTCTATCTAAGTTTAGTATACTAACTACCCCCCAGCTAACTAGGAATAAACTACTATATCCTATTAGTTCCTAATAATAAGGAATAAAAACTAAACTTTCTATAAAAACCCCTCTATAATATATTACAAGAGAAACTTCTAATACTTAAAAAGATTCTAGAGAATTTACTTAACAAGGAATTTATTAAAGTAAGTAACTTCTCTACTAATACTTTAATCCTCTTTATAAGAAAGTTAGATAGAAGAATATACTTCTATATAAATTATAAAACTTTTAATATAATTATAAAGAAAAACTATTACTTCCTCCCCCTTATATTAGAAACTCTCTAGAGAGTTACTACTACTTATTAGTATACTAAACTTAATATTATTACTATATTCTATAAAATTAGAATTAATAAAGCAGACTAGGAGAAAATAACTTTTTAGATATATTATAGCCTCTTCAAATAGATAATATACCTCTTTAGACTTACTAATACCCCCACTATGTTTTAATAGTATATTAATAGCTACTTATAATAATTCCTAGATAATTTTATTCTAATATATATTAATAATATTCTTATTTATACTAATAGCTTACAAAAAGAATATAAGGAGAAAGTCTATTAGATACTTAGCTATCTTACTAATATAAACTTTAAGTTAGATCCTAAAAAATATAAATTCTTAATTACTATAGTTAAATATATTAAGTTTATTATATTAGCTAGAAAGAATCTCTCTTATAATCCTAAGAAGTTAGAAGTTATTACTAACTAATTCCCCTCCAGCTTACTGAAAGGTATCTATAGTTTCTTTAGGTTTATAAACTACTATAAGGTTTTTATACCTCAGTATAATATTATTATAGAGCTTTTAAACTACCTAACTTAAAAGCTAATTTTTTTTAACTAGAAACTAAAGTAGTAAGAAGCTTTCCTCACACTGAAATAATTTTTTACTATAGAACTAATTCTATAAATATTTAACTCTGACGCTCTAATAATAATAGAGATAAACTATTTAGAGTATACTCTAAGAGGTATATTAATCTAAAATAATAAGGTTAGAGTGAGATACCTAATAGCCTTCTATTTCTAATATCTAACCTCTATAGAGTTTAATTACCTAATCTATAATAAGGAACTCCTTATAATACTAGTCTGTTTATAGATATAGAGGGTAAAACTATAGAATACTAAAAAGTTTAAAATTCTTACTAACTATAAAAAGTTTAAGTATTTTATAAAGAAATAATAACTTATAGAGAGGTAGAGCTAGTAAGTAGAGAAATTATTTCAATATAATTTTTACTTTAAATACTAGCTGGATACCTAAGTAGTAGCTTCTAATACCCTCTCCTAGAGAGAATAAGATACCCCTAAAAGGTAAGATAATAAGAAGTAATAAGAATAAATAATATAGATTATTCTAGATACTACTATCCCCACGAGACTCTAAATAGGATATATAGATATTATTAATATCTAGATTTTTAAAAGAAGATTAAATCTATAAAAAATATAGAATTATACTACTAAGAGAGACTCCTTATACTAATAGATCTTTATAATAATTTAGTAGAGAGAATATAACTTTCTTTCTAACCTCTATATTAAAATCCAGATTACTAAATATATTATTAATACACTAGAATAGCTTATTTTTAGGGAGAGACTTTAGATACTAGATAGTAAAGAGAGTAATAGCCTCCTTAATAAACTTAGAATTAAACTAATATAGAAATTATATAATTCCTCCCCTACAGACCACTTAAGATATAATAATATACTAAAAATTATAAGTTAATAATTCTATTAGTCTGGATAATTATAAAATATCTACTAATTTATATATAACTATAATATATATAAGAATATTTATATCTAAAAGTAGACTAAGAAGGAATTCCTAAAATTCCTACTAATATCTAACTAGTTATATTCTAATTTATTAATAAACTTTATTACTAACTTACCCCCTATAAAAAATAAAGTAGCTATTATCTCTAAGTTATTATTAATTAACTTAGTAAAATCCCTATATTAGAGGAGATAAATATAATAGAAATAGAGATATATACTTAATAGTTCCTTAGTTACTACTATAGATTCTATAGAATACTATACTCTATTATAAGTAATAGAGAGTCTAATTAAGTAAGTTACTTCTAGAAGGAATTCTATATGTTAATAAATATTATATATCTATTAAATATTAGTTACTATCTGTAGACTGATAGGATTACAGAATAGTATAATTAGGAGATCTAAGTGGTTTTAAGGGTATTTACTAAATACTTAAGATCCTTATAGTTAGTAAAGACTTTAAATTTCCTAATACTTTATAGCTTTATCCTCTATATCTATAAATAAGTTAATATTATAAGAAATTCTTTATTATAGATTAAGTAATTAAATTCTATAGAAATTAAATATTAAGAATAGAAAGTTACTAAATACTTTATTCTAATTTTATTATCTTAAGTTAATATACCTCCTAGGATATACTCTAAATAGTTTATCTCTATTATTATTAAAATATTAGAATTAAATATCTATAACACTAATTCTATAGTGAAAAGTTATTTCAGTATAAGGAAAGTTTCTTACTATTTTAATTCCTAGTTAAAAGAAACTAATTTCTAAGTTAGGTAGTTTAAAAGTTTTATAATAATATTATACTGAAGTATAAAAACTTTATAATAGTTTATAAACTTAAAGAAACTATAGATATTTTTCAGTAAACTAGGGAGAAGTTAGTTAGTAATAATTTCTAACTTCTTAGAATTATAAGAGAAACTTTTTCTAGCTAATATAATAAACTTAATATACCTAACTGTAATAACTAAAAACTTATATTTCTTAGGATCTAACTTAAAGTTTATATTAGTAAAGGAGCTAAATACTTAATAAACTTTCTCTTTATACTTTTTTTATAAATAAGGATATTATTAATATATACTATAATGAAATTATCTAGAAACTATTATAAGTAGCTATTAATATACTATTAAAATATAGTAGAAATATTAATAAGTCTAAAAAGGTATACTATTTATTTAAAAAAGCTATAATATATCTAAAAAATTATTTTCTCCTAATCTACTTTATTAATTCTCATTTTATAAAATATAGTAATAATATTAAGTTTAATATACTAGTAGGTAGTAGTAACTCTCTAGAAGATTTTTAATATAAAAGGAAGGAAGTAATAATTCTTCTTTATAATTATATTAAGAGCTTTATAATTTATATAGAAATATATTCCTCTATTTCATTTTCTTATAAAAAGGACTGAGATACTAATAGAGAAGCTACTTACTCTAATGAATTTTTTATTAAGTAAATCCTCTAGAGTTTTCTTAAATACTAGAAACTCCTCCTATAATATACTATAGAGGGATCCCTATAGGAAATCTAATTCCTATTCCTTATTATTAAGAATTAATAGAATATAGTAATCTATCCCTAGTTAGTTAGGAGGTAGTTAGTATACTAAATCTAAATAGAAAAAATCTGGAAATTTCTTTAAGATATTTATAAAAATATAATCCTTTAGGTCTACATTTATTTTTAAGGCTAATATTTTCTTCATATTTACTAAACTAATAAATATAACCTAGTAGGAACTTAATATTTTACTAATATATTATATAGTATACTAATAGATAAATATAAATAAATTAGTATTAAGTAGCTAAATTAACTAGATCTTTTTAAACTATACTAACTTATCTTAATATTTTAGATATACTATTATACTATCTTTCTTATATATTATCTATTAGACTCTAATATTATAGATAATATAATTATCCTCCATTAATAGTTACTTAAGATATAACAGTAACTATAAATTCTCTATAATATAAATATAGATTTTCTATATATAACTACTAACTTCTAAAATTAGAATAGTTACTCTCTAAATATTACTAAATAATAACTTAGTAGTATATCCTCTTATCTATCTTTTTAACTTATTAATTAGTAGAAAATAAAATTTCTTTATAAGGAAGATATTAATAATAATATAAATATTATAGTTTATATTAATAAGTATATTAATAGAGTAATTTCTATTAATTTTAATCTAAATAGTAACTAACTACTAATTACTTACTTATTCTTTTTCCTATTATTTTCCCTATCTTAATATTTTTATCTCAGTTAGCTTTAAAGCTTAATTTTACTCTAAAGTTACTTTTTTTCTGAATCCTCACTATTATTAAGTAGGATAGTATTATTCCTCTAGTTATCCCCAGTATAATCTAAAGTAATTATAACTTTTATAATCTTTATATTAATCTTCTTATACTTTTAGGTTTTATAGTTCCTATAGATATCATTTTTCTTACTATATTTAAAATATTAATAAGTATTCTAGTAGTTTTTAGAATGTTCCTTAGAGGCAGAAAAGAAGCTACTAAAACTCTAATATTATTATTACTTCTTAATTATCCTAATTATTATAATATTACCCTCTATATTATAGGTAGTAGATCTTCAGTAAGGTAGCTAATAGTATACTAATAGCCTCTTTATATATTTAAATTTCTAAGCTATATCTTAAACTTTAGATAATTAAAATTTATACTCTATAGGAAAGTTAACTATAATAAGTAGTTCCTTAAAGTGGAGAAATAGAATAGCCTCTAGTAGGGAAATCTAGACTATATCTAACTATATATACTCTCTAGTATTGACTAGAATCTTTTTAAATTAGAATAGAAAAATAGTTAGATATTTATTTTCTTTCTATTTAAGATTTTATAGTTAGGTAATAATATAAAGCTAGCTATTGAAATCTAAATAAATTCTATCTAGATAACTTATAAAATTATTTAAATTATAGAAGTTCTCTAGCCCTCCTATTATATAGAAAATTTTAATTACTTACTAAAAACTAGAGTCTAAATAGAAGTAAATTAGATACCAATATTCCTAATTACTATTAAAGAAATAATAATTAATCTTAAATTTAGCTTTTATCTATCAAGTTTATACTTAATATTCCTTCTACTTACCTAAAAACTTTAAAAATAGAGAAAGAAATTTCCTCTAATAATTAACTACTAACAGAAATATAATAATATTATTAACCTTAAAAACTATTATCCTAATAGATATTATTCTAGAGATTATTAGAATATTCTAATATAAACTAAAGATATCTATTATAGTAGCTACCTAAAAGTTACTACTTATTATAATATCTTATTTTACTAACTTATATAAAAACTTATGAATCCTCTAATAGAGAAAGCTTAAAATATATTATAACTACTACTAAAATAATTTACTTACAGAGTTACTATCTATAGAAGTATCCTAAGAAACTCCAGTACCCTCTATTATTCTTTATATTAATTACTTATTATATAATATTATATCCTAGAAACTACACTCAACTAAATTATATACTTAACCAGTAGGAAGCTACATTCTACCCAGTATTATCTATATAGTAAATAAAACTGAATTCTAAATATATAAAAAGCTGGACCTAAGCTTATTCAACTAGAAGGTAGTATAAAATACTATTTATTTAAAACTAAAAAGTAAAAAAAAGCCTTCATAGATACATAGAAAAGTCTATATATATAGTACTATATAGAGCCTACTAGAGCCCCACCCGAGTGAGGGGGTTAGCTTCAGATACCTAAGCACAACCCTAGCCAGACATCCAGACATAACCTATTATAAAGAGAAATAATTAATTACTATAAATAATTACTATAAGTAATAATAATAATATATTTATTTATTTTAATTCTTATAAATAAATAAGAAAATTAAATTTAGTTATTTACCTTTCTTATAATACTTCTAAGTAGTTTTTTTTAGATACTTATAACTACCTATTACTTAAAATTATATTATTTTAGATACTTACAGCTACCTATAGGTAATACTATAGGTACCTAAAATCTTATAGACTATTTAGGCCAGACCTATAGGTAAAGTAATTACCCAACCTATTTTTTAGGTAACCCACGGGTACCTATGGGTTGGGTAATTGCAAGCCTAGCGAGGCGCTGGACGCAGTTTGGCGCGGAAGCGAAGAGGGAAGTTAGATCGGTAGAGCGACGATCTCGTGGTGGTTTCGTGGATTCTCTCGTAACTTAGCTTGCTTAGGTATTGCAAAGACGATGCGAGCGCGATGCGACGAGTGGATGAGGCGGAGATATGTGAGATCACCACGTGGGAGGTGGAAGGAGTGATGCAGGCCGCAGGGTGCAGGGGGCCGTGATGAAGGGAGGATGTCACTGGGAGCATTGACCTGAGGGAAGCTGGCCCCTCCCTGCTTACCTTCTCTCACTGCCCTGAGCTACGACCTCCGGTTCAGGGTCGGGGCCCCTGCTCCATCCGAGCCTTATCCGAGGTGAGATACGACAGTACGTACTTCCCTCAGACCTCAGACTGCTTGCCATCCTGCCCGTCCCATTACCGCCGATTGTTTTCTGCCTCTCGTCACATCGCCTTGTCCACAGCACCTATCTCGCTTCTCTCGCCTTACACAGCAGTGCAAACACGGGCCAAACGCTGCTCTACCACCTGACAGATGCAATCCCACGCAATTGTTGAAGCAGCAAACCGGCTTGCAGAGAATGCTTGTGGCCAAGGCCTTGGCTTCTTATTGTTGTGTTTGGTCCTGTGGCGTTTGTCCGTTGATCCAGTCCATTCAGGTCTAGCCTCGGGGATATCGTACGAGTGAGACACCTTTAACATCAATCGCAGGGACCGTGTGTTTGGTCAAGACACGGCTGCAGCATGCGCGTCGTCATCTCAGCTGTCAAAAACTTTTTGTTTTCTCTCGCTCCAGAAGGGAGGTTTAACCATGAAAGACATTCCGCTCTCCCCATGTTGTGCAGTTGATATGTACCATGATCACCTCCTGAACGAAACTATAACCTAATTAGCCAGTCACCCCACCTATTATCGTACATTATCTGGGAAGCCTTGAAACTACTCTTCTGGGGGGATCTTTGCTAATGGCGCCAACCTTGCTTTAGTCCTCCATACTTACACAATCATTCCGTGGGCTCGTAGCTCGCTTCTTCCCTCCCCTCCAGTGATCGGCACGCACATGATCCGGGCCCTCCGCCTCCGCCTCGCGTCCGCGTCGCGGTCAGCATTTGTAAAGGCACGAGCAAGTAATCACCTTGACCTCGGTCCTCCAATCTCAGCTAGAGCTGCTTTGGGAAACCCGTTCGCAGTTCATCGCCGGGTATGGCGTTGATGAAATTGACAAACAATGGCGCTTTACCCGAGTTTGATCTGTCATCGGCTTCTGCATGCGGGTAGCCGTCCCTTCCGCGACGCTGCGAATTCCGCGGTACGACTAGTCATGACGTCTGCGTCGACGTCCGCCAGAAGCCATGAACACGTCTCAGCTTCATTTGTTTGCCTGGCGTTCGAGATCAAGGTCGCAAAGCTTGAAGCAAGACCATGCCATTGCCCTTTGCGCCCTTCTCTCCGATGTTCAAGGCCCAAACAGCTCTAATCTGGCAGTTATCAATATGGCGCAGTCCCCATCTCAGTTCCCAAGAAATCTCCGGATTTCTTAGCTTTTGCCCGTCCAAGGTGGCAATTCGTTTTTATGTGCATTCGGCAATGAGCTTTGAGGCCCTTTGTCGCGTAAGGCTGCAAATACACTCGGGAAGCTGGGTCTGCTGCGTGTTGTTTCTTTCCCGCTGGTAGTAACGTCGCAGAGTTTCTGCAGCCGAGCAGGTGAGCCTGCCCCCTCCATAAACCAGTTCAGCCTGCAGACTCCATCGAGTGGTGGCCAATATGCACAATCTTCTTTAGTTCAGGCTCGAATCGGAAGAAGGCTTGGCCGTAAGCCTATGAAAACCTTTTTCCTTTCATCGACACCCAATCGCGCGGTTAGGAAGCCGCATGCGTCTCATGGCGGAGGCCATGACATGAACGGCACCAGCTGATCCAAAGAATTCCCCAACGGCACTTCCATATCTCACAGCTCCACTCTTCGGGGATGAATGCCGACTGGGGCTCGACGATGTCTCGATCCCGACAAGATGTTTTGAGACGCTGCGAGTCTCACTGTGGGATGCGGAGATTTGCCGCGAGACATATTTCTTTCTGATGCGAGACTGTTGTCTTTCCTCACTTTCCAGATCTAATCTTTCTTTTCAATAGCTCGAAGCCTTCCTCCACTTGATCCAATTTCCAGCAGACGATGTCCCAATATTGCCTCCGATGTGTTCCTGACCCGGCAGTCCGGTAAGTGCTGCCCAAACCTCAACTGTGATCTCGTGTCACTCGTAGCATCGATAGTGCAGTTCAAAAAATGACCGATACGGTCTCGTATCGACGCAGCCGTTAGCATGAATCTAGAGGATCCCAACTTTAAGTAAGGAATCCTCTCAGTCGCCAGAACAGAGCAGCCTCGTGGACGTTGTGTAATTCAAGAACACAGAGCTCTGCTACGTTATCAACGTCTCGACTTTGTCCTGCCTTTTCGCCGTTGACGTTGTGATTTCTCATCATCTGAGGGACCCGTCTCAAAAGTTTTTTTATCTAACACCCTTGGCCGATTGAATGCCTCCGTCACCGTCTTTGCCAAGCCCTCTACTCGGCCATCATATCGTTCCCCTCAACGAATCGTACAACTCAAAGAACTCCTCATCAATGAGCTCATTGGGCCTATGCAACCGGCCAACTACTTCATTGTACGCGAAAACGCGTCTCGCCCAGCGAGTGCGAAGTCTCTCCCGCATGGCCACAAATTACGCTCACACTTTGAGAAGCTCAGGTCTCATGACTCCGGCCACGGCTTCGAGCTCGTTGCTACGCTTCGTCAGTAGTTCACTGTCACCAGCAAGCATGATCGGAAAGTCGTCACTGCAGACATTGTAAGGTGGAGTGACAACATGTCGAAAGATCTCTTCTGAGAACTCTTTGTATCGCATTCGCCCTCCCAGGAGCTCTGGTTGCCCATATAGGATGACTTGGTGGATTAGAGTTGTACGCTGCCGATTCCATGAGCTGCACTATTCAAATCGAGGTCGACATGGTCGACATGGTCGGGCGCAGACTCCTCAGCGCTCGTCTACTCTATCCAGCGGCCGATTAGAGACCAGAGGCGGGTAGTGGTGTCATTGCTGTCGCTCGTTATGTTGGTTTGAGTGGGATTTGCCGAGAACTGCTTCCTTTCTTCGCTGTATTTCGTGATGCAGTAGACAAGGTCGTCTCTTCCACCTCCCTCTATGAGATGGCTCTAGCTCTCGTCGGTGGATACTAGACGGTCGCGGGTGATCTTGAAGATGGATCTCTTTGACTCACTCTTGCTCTTTGCTTGGAGAGACACATTGCGTAGACCCTTAGGATTGACTGTGGTAGGTATTGGTTGAGGTTGTGTAGTCGTATCTATCTCCGCCAGCACGACTGCTATTGCACATACCCACGCATTCGAGCCAGTCCGGCTGATGGAGAGTTCCATACGGAACGCAAGGATGTATGGCAGATGCCAAGAAGACGACATCGTATTGCCCCATCAATCCCCGAATACGGTGCGACAACCTGTAAGTCACTCTCTTGGCTACACAGTACCTTGAACCCATCACGAGGGACACCTTCCTATTTCGAACATGGAGTCCGATAGCCACTGGGATATAAGAAAGCTTACCGCCTTCCTTCGAAGCTTCGGCCATGTGGCGCTTGAACAACCTAGAAACTCAACCTTTGGAGCAATGAAACTGTTGAACGTATTCATCAGCTCTGCTGGATTCATTCTATTCGCCCAGGCTGCTGGTCTCGACAAATGTGGCTCCAGCAATCCTGAGCCCGAGGTCGTCGAAGCGGCGTCCATCCTGCGCGACGCGCACCGAAGTGAAGGTTTCTCGGCGAGCTTTTTGGGCAAAAGAGCTGAAGGCTTGGTCGTTTCTACCCATCTCCATGTTGTCGAAGATGAGGCACATGCCGGGTTCGTCACGGACAAGATGCTCAGCGATCAGGTAAGCCGTTCGTCCCCACGCATTCGTTCCGACACACATCGTCTGACATGCCTCCCAGATCAGAGTCCTCAACGAGACCTTTGCCCCTCACAATATTCAGTTCGCCGTCAAAAGCACTTCTCACACAGTCAACGATGCATGGACACGCCAAGCTCGCATCAAAGAGAAGGCCGAAGCCCTTCGTCAAGGCGCCTACGATGAGCTGAACATCTACTTCGAGACAGGCTTGATGACGAACCCCAACTCTGCGACCGGTGTCTGTAGCTTCCCCGTCGAGGACCCATGGAACACTGGTATCAACGGAACTTCGTGGTACACGTATGACGGCTGCCATGTCAGCGCCGGTACGATGCCTGGCGGACCGGGGGTTCCGTGGGACGCCGAAGACAACAAGGGGAAAACAGCGACGCATGAGGTTGGCCATTGGTTCGGCTTGTTTCACGTTTTCGACGGGTTCGACTGCAATGGAGAGGGCGACTATATTGACGACACTCCTGCGACGCAGACCGCTAGTGTCGGGTGTCCCTTTGAGCAGGATTCTTGCCCGGATCAGCCCGGCCTCGACCCCATCCATAATTACATGGACTACTCCAGGCATGAATGGTATCTATGTCTCATTCGATTCTTCTGGAAACTGGAAAAACTGATTTTCAAGCAGCATATCCGAGTTTACACCTCTCCAAGAGGAGCGTATGTATAGGTCGTTCAGTACTCTGCGAGCTGGCCGATGAAGACTGTATTTGACTCAATACGCCGGACCACTGTGAAGATTCGTTTTCAATCTGTCAAAAAGCGATGACGGGGCCCCCTCTTGGACCTGCTCGGCGTTGACCTTGTCTATGGCGTGCGTCAAAATCCAGAGGCGGCTGATGATGCGGATCTCAGACTTGTAGATGCGAGCGAGGAATAGAACCATAATTCCTGTTCTCAGTGGTGTCGTTGATATAGGTGGTGGTCCGGGCAAGCTTAAGAGCACCACGAGGGCTAGTAACTGGGAGCTGCACGTCTGGAATCGGCGGCCCCTCATAAGGGGTTGAATTATTGCCCCGGAGATCCATGGATGTTTACAGCTTTTTGCATTCAGTTCCACATTCCTTGGAGCTATTGGAGACAGATTATGAGCCTCGAGCAGCAAGAGAAGTCCTCCACGTTCGCAGTCCTGCACACTATTTGGTCCTTGGCTTATCGTGATAGCTTTTTGGAATATTTCCACATGATGGCTGACCGTGATGAGACACAGTGGCTGTACCCGAAGGGTGTTCGTGACGCGCAGCACAGCAAGGGAGAACTTTCCCATCTTTAGTGCGATCCTTCATCACCTATCCATCGGAGACTTTTGTATGGAATCGTCACACTCTGTACTCCTGCTCCGGTGACACCCCCAAGCCACTCAGCAGATGCTTACTACCCCTTACTCTCAGCTGAGCTTGTGTCCGGCGAGTTTCCACCATGACATCATCCTCAGCTCGCCGATGCTGTAGATACTCGAGTGGCAGGGCTTTTCAGCTCTCACAATTTGCATATAATGTTCAGTTTTGCCTCGTGCTTTACACATCTTTCTAGTCTTCATCACCGCTAACTACCGCATTCAACTCTCGAACATCCTTTTTTTGGCATAGAGACTTCTTTGAAAATGCTCTTTTACTCCCAGATCATCATCGTTTTCTCTTGCACAGCAGGTCTATCTAAAGCTTTGACGACTTTAGCTCGGTGCAATGCCGACAAGTAGGTAGTACAACTGCTCTCAGAGAGTCGCAGGAAATGCTAACAGCCCAAAGCTGCTATCGAGCACTTTTCCCCTGTCCAACCCCTTCCGCCGTGTCCTCGGCATCAGCTTTCTGCGCTTCAATCACGGCCGACGGCACCACCGCAGCAGACTTCCCAACTCGTGCCACGATGGCCTGCGGGACTCTCCCGGCCCGTTACGTCTCCGCATGCGCATGCGGCCCGACCTGCTCAGCGCCGCCGTCATCCTTGCCCACTCCAACACCTTGCGTGCCATACGGCGGCCTGCTTACAAACGGTGATTTCGAGTGCGGCCTAGCTCCTTGGACAGTCGAGGTCCCCGACATAAACGCCCGAGCGGGGATCACATCGTCTTCTCCCAGCTCGGGGCAGAAGGCCTTCGAGTCGCGGCTGCTGGGCGATAGGCCTCTCCAACAACCTCCGGTCAGCGCCCGACTTATCGGTCCATCTGTTTCCGTTCAGCGAAACGTGCCTTGCAAGCTGACCTTTGCGGTGTGGTTTGACAACCCTGACGCGGGTTTCGTCGGTGTCCAGGTAAACGGACAAGCTGGAACGACGGTGGATGCGAGAGATGGCGCAGGATGGGGTGTGTGGAAGACCGTTTCGCTGGACTACACTCCCGTTTCAGGCAGTGTTCAAATCACTTTTGAACTTGTCTACGCGAGGACTGTCAGTATTGTCCGGCTCGACGGCGTGGGTTTCAACTATATCCGATAAAGAGCTAGGAGACGGGTTCCTCATCTGAGGGGCAGTTGAGGTCATGGACGACGACCGTACTAGTCCTTTCTCTAGATCATCACGTGCAATACGCATGGTCTGCGAGGACGAGGTCTGTTGGGGTTTTATTTGCTTGGTCCTTTAGGCGGCAAAGTCCAGCTTTACGACGCAGGCGTCGTCCAATTAGACCTAGATCTACAAAGGTTCAAGTTCTCCAGCGCTTCCACAGAGTTTTGTAGCCCACAATGCATTGATCGTAGAGTTTTTGGACATCCAGTTTGCTCATGTGTTCATCGGATCTTATCTTCCGTAGCTGCGTTATCGCCGAATCTTATCTTATCACCGAATCGGAAGAGTAACCCGAAAATTGTACCGACACGGGCCGGTAGCCGATGGACGCCGGGTCCATTTGCCGCACCGAAATCGGGCGGCAAGACGGGAAACCCACCGTGACCGTGACCGTCGACGTTCGTAAGTTCATACGGTCAGAATCATGCAAACGCAGGATATTCATAACTTGACTAGCCCACCGCAAGTTGCATCACCCGGCGTGTTTGGCGTGATTTGAAGTCGGCGCTCACTTGCTGCAGTTCGGTTCCAAACCACCAGGCCCTCCCCCATCCCATCGCCTTCCCCGGCTCGGCTAGCATTCCCCGGCGAAGAGATGCCTACCTCACGAGACCAATGAAAGCAATCCATTACACACCGGCCGGCGGGGTTCATGTCCGGCTTTGGGTTAGACTCGCAGCAGCTGTCATCCCAGAAGTATCCTTCTTGTTGGATGGGGTTCCTCCCATGTTTTCCTTGTCCCCACGCTATTCCCGTTCGCCAACAAAACTCAAAACGCGTCGCCGTCGGATTTTGTTTTGCAATATTAATAAACGACGCATTGAAAGGGCGCAGATGACGACCGTGTACGGTTACTGAAATACTGTATACAGACTTTGCGAGCCCGAGTCGCGAGAGCCGAGTTTCTCGCCCCTTAGTCACCATTACCCGGGGGGCTTTCTGAGCCATCCTGACAATCGAATCCGCGGGGAAGTTGGAAGTTGGAAACCTGACGAGCGCAAATCTCTTCTCTGCCCAAAAGTCGAGAGAAGAGGCAAAGTCCCTGCTGCCCGGTATGCCTCCTCGTTCTCAACTCCCAACACAACAGGACAGCGGCCACGACAACGTGGTGCAGATGCCTGACAGCAGTTCCAGGGCAGAGGAGCATGAGAATGAGAAGCGCCGTGACCCGTCACCAGCGAGCCCACCTGGCTCTGATTCGAGTGACGATGTAGAGTTCAAAGAAGGTGGCTATGGATGGTGAGTCAAGCTGTCTGTCATGGTTCTTACCTGGTAGCCACTGACACTACAAAGGGTCGTCGTTGCGTGTGTCTTTCTCATCAACGCCCATACATGGGGCCTGAACTCGGTCAGTTTTCACCATTCGCATTCCGGACGAGACTCTTGTAACTGACCATTACCAGTCATACGCCGTCTTCCTCGCCTACTACCTGAATTCCGGCGCTTTTCCCGGCGCAAGCCCCATCGTTCTGGCCTTTGTCGGTGGACTCTCCTTCTCCGTCGGTGAGCCTCCATTCACCCCCCTTTCCTCCGAGCCCCCCTCGCGCCGGATACTAATGCCCGAAGAGCCCTCCTCGTCGCCCCGATCGTGACGTGGTGCATCCCTCGCCTCGGCACAAGAACGACCGTTGCTATAGGCGTGGTAATCCAATCGTGAGATGAAAGCTCCTCACCTTCCACCTCTTCCCATCTGACAGCTCCCAGGGCCGCCCTCATCGGCGCCTCGTTCGCCTCGCAACTATGGCACCTCCTCCTCTCCCAGGGCCTCGGGTTCGGCTTCGGCATGGGTTTCATCTTCAACTGCACCGTCGGCGTCATCCCGCAGTGGTTCTTCGTCCGCCGCTCCTTCGCCTCCGCCATCGGCACCGCCGGCTCCGGGTTCGGCGGGCTCATCTACTCGCTCGCCTCGACCGCCATGATCCGCTCCATCACCCTGCCGTGGGCCTTTCGCGTGCTCGCCATCCTGTCCTTTGTCGTCAACGGCGTGTGCTGTCTGCTCATGAGGGACCGTAACAAGGCCATCGGGAGCGTGCATGCCGCGTTTCATACGGCCCTGTTCAAGCGGCTCGAGTTTTGGCTGTTTGTGTCGTGGGGCTTCTTTTCGCTGTTTGCCTATGTCATATGCGTCTTCTCGTTGGCCGACTACGCGCAGACGGTTGGCTTCGATGCCAGTCAGGGGTCCATCGTGTCGGCCATGTTCAACTGTAAGTAGGGGATCGCCCTGCACGGGTGGCATTGAAACTGACCGGTCGCAGTATCGCAAGGGATTGGACGGCCAGTCATCGGATTGATCAGCGATCGCGTCGGACGCATCAACGTCGCTGGATTAGGCACGCTGGTCGCCAGCTTGGCCTCATTTTTCGTCTGGATCTTTGCGGGACAGCACTTCCCCGGAACCATCATCTACGCCCTTTTCGGGGCGTTTGCCGGTATCGTCTGGGCAACTGTCACGCCCGTCGGCGCCGAAGTTGTCGGGATCCAGCTTTTGCCCTCAGGTTCGTCTGCCGCTCTTGATAGGAGGAACTAACCGCTCAACTGACATGGCGGTGTAGCGCTGTCGATTTTCTGGATGACGCTCGTCATCCCCGCGACCTTTGCCGAACCCCTTGCTCTCACAGTCAAGGGCTCGGGCATCGATGCCTATCTTGGTGTCCAGGTTTTCGTGGGCTGCATGTTCCTCATTGCCTTCCTCTCGCGTCTGTTTCCCCTACTACATCTAGTAAGTCGTTACTGACGGTTTCACAGTCTGGTCTCTCCGCATATGGAAGATTCGCGAGCTCGAAAGCAGTGATCTTTCACCGGAACAGCGCGAATATGCGCTGCGCAACGACGATGCTATCTCCGCTACCACTTCGCGACGCACTGAAGCGAAGAAGAGTATTTTCAGCTCGATCTTGAATGGCGCGGTCGTTGTTCAGCGCGTCTAGGAAAGTGCAGGATGCTGAGAGAATTGGAATAGGAAATAGGCGCCTTAATGTCTACTGTGGTGCATATAATGAATAACAAGTATATCAGACACAAAAATGAACAAATCGCTCAACCCAAAATCTTGTTCAGAACGCCGTTGACCCTCCAGAACCCTGGGACAAAGCTCGCCAGCAGTCCCCTAACAACTCGCGTCATGATCTGTGGTCCGTATCTCGGGAACCCTTTCTCAGCCAACCCTGAAGTGACGCCAACGGCCTTGACTTCCGAATACCTCTCTTCCATGGCCAAGTCCGCAAAAGCGGCACCCAGATCCGGATATGACACGGCCAAACCGACCGTGTCCACGGTAATGGTATGCCCGCTGCCTTCTTCGTCAATGATGACCGGCGGCTGCACCAGCGTCAAGCCCAGCAACCCCTCGCTCTCCGCATCCTGGAAAGCCTTGTGCGCCCTCAGCAAGTCTGCGTAGGGATAGTAAAACGCGTTCGTAACCATCCACCGCACGAGGGCCGGCTGATCCTCCTTGAAGCGGTCATTCCACGTAGCCGACGACAGCAGCAGCACGCGCGGTTTCTTCCACCCAGCCGGCGATGACTCCTCGAGCTGCTTCAGGGCGGCGACGATGGTCCGCGATCCCTGCGCGAGGACGTTGACGTGCGGGTTGTTGTCGTTCTCGCCGAGGGTGCAGATGATTGTGTCGGCGCCCTCGATGCAGGTCCTGATCTTGTCGAGGTCGGTGATTGAGCCCTCGGAAACGTGTACTTTGCTGTGGTTTTTCAGGTCCGGGACCAAAGAGTGAAGCTTTTGCTGGGAGCGGACGTGGATTCTGAGGTGTATGGACGCGGTGGCAGGGTTCTTGAGGAGGGACTTGAGGGTTTCGCGTCCGGTGCCGCCTGTTGCGCCGAAGATGGCCACGGTTCTTGGTGTGTTTGTTGTTGATGCCATTGTAGATTCTGCTTTCGATTTTTGCTTCTGGTTATCTTCTTTGATTGACAACTCGATATCGTTGCGGTAGTACTGTCGTTGAGGTTGGTGGAGGGTCTTTATGTTACAATTATCTGTTCATCACACAAACGCAAAACGTCCTCCTTTTTTTTCTTCCATTCTCGGACAATGTACACAACTCGGACTTTTTGGTCTGTAAGTGCAAATTGTCCGGTATCGATCCGTTCCAGCGATACAACGCAACGCTGGGGCCGCGTCTCAAACGTCATAGACATGTCTTCTGGCGCCATGCCATTCCCGCGCGAGTGCCGGGCGTCATCGACTCACGCAACCCAGATCCACCACCACGGATCCAGATGGCGCCTCCCGTGGGGCCCATCGGATTGGTGGAGGGACATTCATTCGGCGCCGGCGGTTATAGAAGTCCGTTGAGCCGGCCGGGAATGCAATACCTTGTTGGAAAGCCATAGCCACCTGGAACACAACTGCCAGCTAGCCTAGGCCACCGTCGGCGATCGCAGACCATGACTCCAATGGAGCGGCTTTTCAGCAGCGGCGATACGAGTTCAAGTTTCACTGCTGCGGACGCACTCGGAGGAATTTCCTCCAGTTGAACCGATGTTCGACTTGTCCCACGTCTGCTACATTGTCTGCTTCTACCGCAACTCAAAGGATCTTTGACTTCAACTTAATCTCAACCGCATTGACTTTCCGGCAGATGCAACCATGGTCTACCGGAAGTCTACTCATGAGATGCTTGCATGCCACTCAGGATCGGCCGGCTTGGAGTCTGTCAAGTCTGTTTAAATTCATAAACACAAGTCAAACAATGTCGAAAGAGTTGCGGCCGGCGGGATTCGAATGACAAGTGTGGTTCTGCGTGAGAATAGGATGCTGACGACAGGTCATCTATCCGTCTGATCAGGGGTGATCCCGCCTATGAGATGCTACTAATGGCGGCGGTCTTGCTATATAGCCTATGAGTCCGAATGTTGCTATGGGATCTTTGCCTCAAGATTCGTCTTCGCTGCGGAAATTCTAAACCGCCCTAACCTATATCATTACTCTCCTCTTTAGTCCGATTCTTCTCTATCCACAATTCCTTCATTTTCATCTCCCCTTCTACACCGCGATACTTCCTCCCATCTAGGTGTCTCAAGCATAGCTGCTTACCGTCGTCAGGATAATACAGCCAGCATGCCCACTTCGCCCACATACCCTGCTCCTTCATCTGGGTCCTCGCACGGTGACCAATCGTATCCTCGATGAATGCGCCTCTGGGTATCGCCAACCTCGTCGGAAAGACTCGTGATAGATAGTGCTCCGTCGACGCAATATGTGGCTTGTCATGCCAGAAAAACAGTGGCGTCAGAGGCACCTTCACCTCCGGATTCGAAGGCGCAACATAGTCCCTTCTCAGTTTCGCCGTCAAAGTTCTCAAGTTGGGAAAGTCATGTGCGTGGGCAGAGTCTGCATACCCCAGCATCCGCACCGATGCAAGACAGACGTACTTCACCGGCGCTTCCTCGCGGCCATCCTCGGCCTTCATGACATCCAGTATCGAGCTCACGGGTATGTCTGCGACGAGCTGCCAGTCATGCTGGTGGATCCAAACATACGGTGTCCTCGTGATCCTCAGCGCCGTGCGCACCGCGAGCCCGAACCCAAGTCGTTCCGAGGGCTCGACAAAGGTGACTAGCTGGTCCGGCGTCCGACTGACGGTGAAGGTTGCGAGGTTGAGAGCGGTTTTGCGCCCGTCGTAGCCGTACTCGGCCTCTCCTTGCTCCTCCACGAGTTCATCGCCAGCTGCACTGCGACCGTACGCTTCGAGAACGAGCTTCTTGACGTTCTCCTTGTACGCTGCAAAGTCTCGCGCGCCCTGCTCCGTGACCTGGCCCTTCTTCAACCTGGCCACGTCGCCCACGCGTTCGTACGTGTCGAAGACGACGATGATGCGACAGGCGAGGAGGTCAGGACAGCGCGTGCGGAACGACTCGAACACGGGTTCCAGCAGTTCTGTTGACGGCGCGGAGGGTGTCGGTGAGGTTGTGATGATGAGCGTCAAGGAATCGGCGATCGAACTCGGAGCAGCCGAAAGAATGGCGGAGGACATGACGGCGCCCTGGGGCGGTAGACCTGGGGGTTATGGAAGGAGGAGAGTTTGATTGAGCTGGTGGGTTCATCGATCGGGACGGAGGACATTCCCGGCAATAGAAATTTTCAGGCTCTCGGAGGGGTGGGGCCGTATTTCCGGGACAGGTGCTTTTGACTTTTTCCACGGCGCGAAGGAGTTCATCTGTAGTCTCATGAGATTGAATGTCAAGTACATAAGACGTGTCAAAGTGGGCGAGAAGAGCTGTGCAATAGTTTGAGTCAAGGCAGTCCCGCAGCTTTCTTTTTTTGGAGACGATGGAGGGTCAATCAGGACAAAATCGGTGGCACAGCCAGCACTTCATGATTCTATCGGCTCAACTGAACAACAGTCAACGATCAACAGTCAACAGTCAAAGACACCAGCTTTGTACCATGTACGGCCATCCTTTATTTGCATGTAGTCTCGCTCAACCCACTCAATCACCGTCATTCTAGCGCAGATATCCGTACCTGTGTCGACAAGCCCTATCCCAGGACCTGGACATGGGTCCACCCGCATGCATTTCCCGCCCTGACCGCAAAAAACCATCAAATTGCAAAAGATTTGACCAGCCTGGGGGTCGAACCCAGAATCTCCTGATTCGTAGTCAGACGCCTTGCCATTGGGCCAACCGGCCGTGGTTGTGGATGTCCATCTGTGGACGCTGATTGCCATTTCACTTAATGGGTTTATATCCCTATTCTATGAATGTCTCACACGCACAATCCGACTCTGTCCAAAAGTCCCGGTTTTCTGTTCAGACCAGGACAACTGCTCGTTCATTGAAACCTGATTTACTTCGTACTCGAGGGACATTGAAGATGCCAGTTCAGAGCGATCAGCCTCTATGCTAGCCAAATGATTTTCCACCATTCCCTCTGACGCATCACCCCTCTGAAGCCTTCTTCCACGAGCTCGCTGCTCAAGAAGTGGTGAACACCGCAAATCTCCGACTTCGGTGCGCCCGCGCAGTACATGTCGCAGCTCCATGCCGGTGCAACCGTCTTGGGCGGTGTCTTCGAAAGTTATCATTGGTCGGAAAACTGCGTGCCAAAGTACTCAAAGTCGACACAGGCCGCCGCGCACAGCTTGTTGGTCAACTTTAGGATCGTCTGTATCAGGTCCGGGAAGAGTCAAGACGCGCTCGTCGCAGTCCTCCCAGCACCCGACAATCTTTCAGTTGCTAACTCCAACCCATGTTGTTGTCGCGGCGGGAGATGAAGATATTGTGGTGCCGTTTCCGTTGGTTTCGGGGTCCGCTGTCCTGTCAGCATGGTGTCAGACAAACGCACTGAAGTTGAAATGCTTGGTTCGAGGCTTACTTTGTAGATTTAGCTGAGCTTTGGAGATCGACTATCTCTGCGCTTTGACGGGGTAGCATGCTGCCGAAGAAACCAGCCATAACCGTGAGCATGAGGATTGCGACGCGTAGAGCCAGAAGACACCAGAGGAAGAGCACAGCCCTGCCTAGTTCACATATCGTCTCTCAGGAGTTTCCCGAGACTACAGGAGCTCCTACTCTCGGTACGGGTAACATTTGCTCGAGCTGGTACTGGTCATACTGAGGATATTGAAACGAGTTGACGATCCTGTCTGATGGCGGGTGGACGGGATGAAGTCCGTTTTCAACGTGCGCTCCATCATCTCCATGTGCTCTGCGTAGCTATTCGTCTGGTACGAATCCATCTCATCAGGTCGTAGGGCTGAAATCGGTCTTGTTGTCGTTGCTCAGTGGTCGTCGGCCCTTCGATCAGTCTTTTTCTGCGAGACAATACAATGACTTTGTGTCAGAATCACTTATGCTGTCCTTGACGTAGAACATGAACAGCTCTTCCAGTTAAGGAAGAATTGGTCCGGTACAAAGCGAGCACGCTGACGGTCGCTAAGTAGCCTCAACAAAAGGCGTGCAAGCCGGGGTAAGATCCTTCAAATGAATTGCTGCAGCTGTTCAATTCGCGATTCCTGCGACGAAAGAGAAACGAGCTGAAGTTCTTTTAATGGCCGTCCACTCACTACTTATGCAGCAACCTTACTCGGTGTGAACAGAATCCAGAGCTTCAGAAACCACCCGCCACATCGCCTACCACATGCCACACTGCTGCCTGAGCGAAGCCTGCAAAGACGCCACATCGACTTGACAACGGTCCAAAGCGCAGCCTGATAATACAGATCCTCGTCCACCACCTTTACGTCTTCGACTACTTTCCGCAGGGCAACTGTATCTTTACAAACCTCTCGCCAGCATGCTCGCCGGCGCAGCAGTGGGCGAACCGACCGCACCTGAGCCCAGTGGTTACCGCACAGAAGAGGGGATACCAACTTCTTCATGCGGTACATTGCCGACACCCGTTACATCCTCGAGGAACCCTCTCTACCCCTCGTCGTTGTGCCTGTCCGCGAAACGGCCGTCAATCTCGCCACCTAGGCTTATGGAGAAACGGCACAGCTCCTCTTCAGGCTTTACACGAGGCCGGGATCCCGCCAATGATCTCCACGAACGAGGTCCAGAGACCAAGGCGAAAGATTACGCGAAATAGGCGGAAGTGGGCAAAGGCAGTTCGAAAGACGATTATGCCACTCCAGTGCAAGCGTGTATCGGATATTAATGACGACTTCTTGGGAGGCAACAACATCACGGACAATCGAAACAAGGAGCTCGAGACGTCAAGACTCAGCCTCGCAGCTGTAGCCTGTAAAAACATGGGGAATGTACATTGCCGAACAGCAAGACACCAATGACCAGCTGCCCATGCTCGGGGGCATGCGGCCAGTGTGGCAACACGGCTGAAACACCGACCGGAGCAAAACGCATTCGTCAAGGTACTCAACATTGATCTCGAAGAAGTTCGCGTGGCAGGAATCACGAGGCTACATGGACTTCGTAGGCGGCTGCGGCGCGCACTCATCCACGTCTACGACACGGAGGCCATCTAGGAGCTACTTGTGCAGAGCATTGACACGAACCCCAGGATGAACGCGCCGTACTGGCCGGAACACAACTCGAAGCATCGAATTGTGGTTGACGAGACCCAGAGCGAGCTGGACGCGGACAAGATTACATGACCGAATATGCTGGTTCGACTACCAGTTCCCTCATACCAGGAGATTAAGGAGCTAGAGACGAAGTCTGACCTAAGCGCTCCGCTGCCGGAACAATACAAGAGCATCTTCGGAGCCACAAACGGCATGGATCCAAAAATAATAGAACGAGGCACATCTCATCCGATTTCTCTGCTCGATAGAAAGAGTCACGATTGAAACCCAATGATCAGTCACTCAGAGGTTAGAGCTTATTACAGGCCGCGAAATCGGCCTGGAAATCGATTGGACAGTCCTCTTCAGGGCCTTGCGAATCAGCAATGGATACGCAGATGGAGACGTATGGCTGATCGAATCCAAATACGTCAAGACGGCCCAGGATGCGCTCTTCAGCGTACACGTCTCATTGCCTCCTAAGGAACAGGGCAAGGTCCGCCCGTATGTTCCAAGAAACATACGGCACCGTGGCGGAACTACCTAAGACACTCGGACTGGTCAGTGGTGCTGTGGACTCATGTCACGCAATGGCACGCTGAGCAGGTGCCGTCCCGAGACCTCAGAGCGCTGCTGGAATCATTCGCTATCAAGAGCCAGAGGACGGTGAAGCCGTGGACGACATACCAGGAGGCACGTCTCCGCAGGCCTCTGGCGTCATACTGCCTACCTCTCCAGGACTGCGATGAGGATACGGAAATGGTCACGGTTGAGGTGGCCACGGGCAACCTCGTTATCCACGACGACGGTACGATGTCCATAGGTCAAGATGTCGACCCGGATGAGGCGTTCCCGATGCCTGATGTTGATCATTGATAAATCCCCCGTCGAGAAACTCCGGGCTTACATCCTCCGAATGCCGTTGGTAGCGCAGAATCGACGCCATATTGTCCATCGAGTAAACCCAAATCTCATACGACAAAGACAGGGCCTTCTTTCTACCACGAATAGTATCACTGACCCCATAACCGACAGGTTTCCGTCCCTGACTCTGTTTTTTTTTCCCAAGTTCGAAGCCATCTAAATCGATTTGCTAATCCAGCTTTCGCTCAAGACTTTCGGGGATGTCAGGTCAAGCTTATCATTAGGTTAGTCATACAAAAGAAAATACTGTTGGTTTTACGGGAGGAGTAATGGGCGTAAAACGGTGATGCAGATAGGTACTGGTATTGGTGTTGTTCCTGGTGCGTATGCCTCCTAAGAAAGCATGCGCTAAGGCTAGTGTAGGCCACCACGAGGTTGATATGCGCTTGTGCGTCACCAATAAATACTTGTGTCGTCAAGACCAAAACCAACAATATTCATTTGTCCCCGCCACTGCGCCACCACTGGAACTCCAAGCCTGTTGTACCAACCATGACAAATACAAAGTGGTCGCTCTTGTTGTTAGATACGCCGTGATGTCCATAACTGCGGTTGAGGGCGATCGCTGAGGCAGTATGTACTCAGGTAGTATGTGAGCCCCCTTCCTGTCTATCACCTCTCTTCTATCTTGTACGTCCCTAACATCGGCTGAGGACATCCTCCCTCGTCAAGTAGATGACTTGAGCTCTAGCTTTACCGATTTCATCTTGCGTAGATAGACAAATGAACGAGAAAGCGCGCAGCTGAAAATTGATCAATGCAAGCAAAGTGCCAATCACTCAAAACTTGGTCAACCCCTTGTGCAGTGTTGTTTATGAACTGGCTGACAATGAGGTCGTTGAGCCGCTGCAGGTGTCTCGTGGCAATGTGAGCGAGCACATGGGGGTTGAAGCCGATCGCCATGTCGAGAAACGAGAGCCTGTTGGGCGTGGCGCTGGCTCGGAGGCTCGCCTGGATCTCAACAGATCCTAAAGCCACACTTTGTTGTTTAGTTAGAGCCCAGAGCAACTGGTTCGGTGTCGGACAGCTGGAAATTTCTGCGGAGTTGTTAGTACATCTCGACAGTATTAACACGGCGCTGAAAACTCGTTCCGCTAAGGAATCTGTGGCAACTCACCAACTGAATGTACCAACCCTGCAAATAGATGTCGCTCAAGCGTCTCACTCATACCTTACTCATAGCGTAGAAACAATGCGCTGAGGAGTAGATGAACGTGAAGTTGTGTCGCGGAGCCCAGCGTCTGGGAGCGGCGCATCTTTCGGCCCCGAACTTCGTACAAGAGAAAAAGAGGCCCTTCGTTCAATTTGGCAACGCAGACCACCTTTGCGTGGAAGACGCTTCGTCTTCTCGCATCAATGACCTTCTCAAAGCTGGTCTTGACGCTCTGAACAGCCAGCATGAACGAGTTGAGCGTCTCGTCGATTGGCTACCCTCGAGGCCGGATGACAGTTTCACTGTCCATCCCAAGCAATTCCTGCTGGACATGAGCTTTGTTTTTGCAGATCCCAGGGGTGTCAGAACTCATTAGCATAAGCTAGTGACGTGATATAACCCGTTATTGCTGCAGCGCAATGGCGGTTCATAGGACACCGTCGGTTTCGAAGAGGGACTATCGGCTCAAGCAAATGGAAGTTTGGGGCAATAAGCAGCGATCGTTAGAGTAAGAATGCAGACAGCGATTGACGACGATTGACGACGATGACGACGATTGACGACGACGACGACGATTGACGACGACGACGACGATTGACGACGACGACGACGATTGACGACGACGACGACGACAACAACAACGTCAGCCATGAGGAGGAAGACGACAACATCAGCTGCCATGAGGAGGAAGACGACAACATCGGCGGCCATGAGGAGGAAGACGACAACAACGTCTGCCATGAGGAGGAAGACGACAACAACGTCTGCCATCAGGAGGAAGACGACAACAACTTCCGCCATAAGGAGGAAGACGACAACATCGGCGGCGATGAAGAAAGATAAGAATGGGGAAGCCATTCAGGCAACCTTGATGATTGCCCCAGTAGGTGTCTCTGATTTGTAATCTGGTCCTGATGTCAATGGTAAGATTCTGAGGCTTTGATATGGGAAGGCTTACCAGGTCCAGACACAATGAGGACTGATCAATTGATAGCTCTTTCGTGCCTTTGTATGCAGTGGTGCATGGCTGTACTCTGTTGATGGAGTAATTTGTCTGCTTTGTTGCGATAACAGCCCTTGGTAATCCAGTCCCAAAGAGCATAAATCAACCTGAGATGTCAACGCAGGTGCAGCTTGCTCTCAGTTGGGGCAGCAGAAGGCCCAAGTAATCTTGTTAAACTCTGTCGTGCTGGGGATAGAGCATTGCGATTGATATTCTTCAAAAAGAAAGCCCTCGTATTCGCAAGTCGTCAATTTGCACTGGTTATGTCTCTGCCCTTTGTACACACCGCCCGTTAGGAAGGGCCTGGGGATTGAAGTACTAAAATAGTGAGCCAGGTGAATTCCGAGGTGCAACAGAGAAACCTACGCTGTCAAAATATTTTGCAAGCTCATTATCTTCAGAGGAAGCCTCCATTCCTTCCTTCTCAGTGGCCCTCAGGTTGGGTCTTATTCGATCTCTCAAGTATTGGATTGTGAAGTTGTTGTAGTATTTTTTTCTTTTTTGGATTGCGTTGTAAGAGGGCCACCTTGATGGCGATCATAGCCATTGCGGTCTGCAACACCTTTGTGAATTTTCATCTGGTCAGACGTGGGAACGCAGTTGTTCCAGCGTTCTCTGAATAGCAGTCAGTCTTCGATTCATTTGCCATAGGTGAAGCATCAAGGGAAGTTTTCATACCTTGTTTAAGAAGTGTGGTGAAGCGTGGAGACCCTCGAAAGGGCCTCAGGCCACGTACGGAGGGTATGTGAGGAAGCCAAAAGGCTTGCATTTGGTACGTATGGGAGGCCTGATCTGAAGGGTATTTATACCCGTATGACCAGGGCCAAAGTGGCTGAAAAGTGGGTTATGGAGCGTAGCCTGTATCACGACAAGAAGCTACTAGAGCTTCCATCATGCAGGTAGCCTCCCAATGCTCAATGAGGAAAGATGAGAGTAGGGGAGAGATGAGAGTAGGAGAGAGATGGGAGCAGGAGAGAGATGGAAGTAGGAGAGAGATGGGAGTAGGAGAGAGCTAGTGGTGGTAAAAAGATGTGGTAGAAGGCTGAGACTGACGGAATTTCCGTAACGGAAATTTGAAAGTAGAACTGAGATGTGAGAGGAAAAGTGCTAGTGTTAGGGTACAGGCGCGGGAAAATATCGGTAGGGTAGAAATTGAGCACACAAGGAGTAAATAAATTAACAAAGAGGTAGAATGCATAGGATGGAAGGCACCTGAGGTGGAAAGGAAGGAAGGAGAAGAGTCCGGGAGGGAAGGCACAAGGGGCAATATGAGGATAGGCGCCATGGGGCAGGCCAAGGAAGACACGAGGTGAGAGGCGAGATGAGGCTCAAGGGGACGCTCAAGAGAAGGCTCGAGAGAGTAAAGCATGAAAAATACAAGGCGTCGTGGATCTGATCTCCTCGAGCGACGCCTTGGTGGTGGACTACGGCATTCAAACTTATCTGCCTCGATTCCCAAACCCTGGACTCAGCACTCTTACGTGTCGCATTCAGTACCAACCAGCGCCAGCCCCCGTGCGACAATAGTTCAATCCACACATCTCTGTTGAGCTTTTATTGTCACTGACACTGCTGATAATTGCAAAGAGTGCACCCAACACTACTCGTCAATACCTGCATGCAGATCACGCTCGAAACCACGTTACTCAGAGTCACCAGCTGTCGCAATGTACGGAGCAACACCCAAAGCCGTCTGGATTGCAGCACGATCGGCCCAATCCCTCGAGTACAGCCACTGTTCGACCCCCAGGCTCGTCAGCACGGGTTTCAAGACGAGCCACAAAGATCCGGAAGATGGACCAGCCCAAGATTAGCTTGATGGACAGCACCTCTCCGCTCGTTGGCTCCTCCGACTTGTGGTAGTGACCCTGTACAGTCCATGCCATCCTTAACTCGGCCACCTCGCGATCTGGCGTCCAGCTGTGGTGTGATAAGAAGAATTAGGCCATGTACTCCTTCCCTGACTGGCTTGGTCTCTGTCGGCTGTGCGCTGGGGTGAAGGGCTCGCACTGAAATGGCTTCCAAAGTATTCCATCCCGTAACATCATATTAGCTGACAGACCTTCAAGGTTCGTTTATACCCGCCTTGTACGCCTACATGAAACGTCACAAGGGATTTCAGACCAAGACCTTCGTCAAGCCATCCGCCCAGCAGATCGTTGCATCCTCTACGAAAAGGGGAATAATCGGTGCAAAGACTGCAGCGAAAAGGGCTCATATTGTCTTGTCATCTCCAGAGCCAGAAGAGTCGAACCCCATCCCCAAGCAGAATGCCACCAGGACTTTCCAAGATTCCGCCGAAAATATCGACCGAGATTCCGGCCCAGAGAACGAGAACCTAAGTCTCTCATGCCGGGAAGAGGGGTGGCATCACGATCAAAGTTGGTAAGCGCCGTTGACTGCGATCTGGCTGCGATCTGGCTGCGTCCTGGCTAATCTAAGAGCTACCACCAACAGCTGTCTCCGGGACACTCCGACTGGATGGCAGAATAGTTTTAGGCATGTTTTGGCTGAATGGGAGAATAGTTCCTTCGTCATACTCGACCTCAAGCCTCTCAAAGTACTCTTCGATCTGCGCGTCTTGCAAGTTTTTGAGCGTCTTGCCGGTGTCGCTAATGCTTTTGTTTGTTTACTCGATCAATAGGCTGCTTTTGGATGTACGTACAGCTGTCTCTGCACATCTTGGTCCTGGGCGTTTTGATCGGTATGCGCTTGATGGAGCGCTACCTCTGCAGTATCCAGGAGCTTCATGGTTATAGCCTGTTGTTCCTTGGTGAAAGTAGCCCGATACTTCTGCCTGAGTTCGTTGTAGATGCGGTCAGCTTCTTTGGCATGCTCGACGCAATCACGAGGCGATGAGGGAAGAGGCGACGAGGCGAGAAGGGGATGGAGGCTAGCCCGGTGGAGAGGGTTGAGACGAGGCTCCATCAAAAGTTCGCCGGCAGAGGTCGTCGCGTCACGATTCTGACCCTGATCGTGGATTCTCCAGATGTGGTGAAACATCGAGTCGAAGGTGGCTTTCGTATGGAACGTGTAAGCATTCAAAGGAGCCGAGAACTGGATGGCAACATGCCGCTAAGACTGTCAAACTCGAAGTTTGTTGCCTTAGTATTGCACGCGCTAGCCAAGGAACGTGCTTCCAAGTCAAGATTTCGGATACGTCACTGTCAAAGTCAACCACAGTCGAATGTGGGATGTGAGGTGTACAGTTTGTTGCCAGTAGCCCAATCACCCACCAGCTACTTTTACACATACATCATGGAATAAGTGCAAGGATCAATGTGTCTAGTGCGTTATCCGTCGATTCGATTTGCCTCGATTTTGATTTGCATTTGTTAAGTAGACCGGCTACTCACCAAGTTGACCCATAGGCGTCCTTGGAGAAATCGCTGCAGAGTCGCACCTCAGTTGTTGCAAGAGTCTCCCTTTCATTTCCCCAGATTCCGGACAGCAAACCCTTCGTTCTCCATCATTAACAATGGACCAGGAGAAAGGAAAGACCATTCACCACGACCTCGGCGGCCACGAGGTACTCTATACGGACCAGCCGCCTGAATACAAGAGCACCTTCGCACCGTCGCCAAGCAAGGCCCCGACGACTCCAGCAACTCCGGCGGGAGCCCAGTCCGAGTACTACAAATTGCCAGCTGAACTTCCGGCAAGCCTGATACCCAACAACGTCGAGCTCGGGTTCAACGGTAAGACAACAAGTCTGCCTACCCATATCTTCTGGGAACGTTTCTTTTGCGCAAGGAATCGTGCCGTTACAGCAGCAGCCATCAACTGACACCATGTCAGATGGACGTGTGGACATCGACTATGATTCCAAGTTGGTTCGAACCCTATCGGTCTTGTACAAGCCGTCGACGCCGTCCGAAAAGCCCACCACGACCCCCTCGCTCGACCCGGCCAACAATCGGCCCCCCGAATATTACAACACCACACAGTCGCAAAAGTGGGCCTTGAAGCTGAACATCGTGATTCAGGTGGTGGGCAGCCGAGGAGACGTACAGCCCTTCATAGCCCTCGGAAACGAGCTTCAACACCACGGCCATCGCGTCCGCCTGGCCACGCACGACGTGTTTGCGAAGTTCGTGAGGGACTCGGGCCTGGAGTTCTACCCCATTGGCGGCGATCCAGCCCAGCTGATAGCCTACATGGTGAAAACCCCGGGGCTGAACCCCAGCATGAAGGCCCTTGCGGCTGGCGAGATCCAGCAGAAGCGACATGGTGGAGGAGATGATGGGAAAGTGCTGGGAGTCCTGCTGTCGACCGGACACCCGTACGGGCGAGCCGTTCGTGGCAGACGCAATCATTGCTAACCCGCCGAGTTTTGCACACGTCCACTGCGCCCAGGCCCTCGACATTCCCGTACACTTGATGTTCACCATGCCATGGTCCAGCACTTCCGCCTTCCCGCACCCTCTGGCGAACCTGAAGAACGTGAGCGTCGATGACGCAATGGCTAATTACATCTCATATGCCGTGGTCGAGTGGCTAACGTGGCAGGGGTAAGTCACCACGCCATTCTCTCTGGCACGCATCGGCGGGTTGCCGTTTACTCCCTCCCCCCCTGTTTGGAGTCGAGACTGACGCCGCGGATCTACCAGCCTGGGCGACGTGATTAACAAGTGGCGGAAGATCATCGACCTCGAGGAGGTTGCCATGTTTGACGGCCCAATGCTGGCGAAGACTCTAAAGGTACCTTAAACGTCTACTGCATCAGTGATTGCCCACACGAGTGGCTCTTCCAGCACGTCGCTGCGGTGGTCCACCATGGCGGCGCGGGAACGACAGCGTGCGGCCTCGCCAACGGTAAACCCACCGTCATCGTTCCTTTCTTTGGGGAGTAAGTCTCGTTCACTTGGCCGCCTCACGAAAACGCCTTCACTTGGATGGGGAAGAAGCGCTCACACGAGCCGCTCATCAGCCAGCCGTTCTGGGGCCAGATGGTCGCCAATGCAGAGGCCGGCCCAAGTCCTATACCTCATCGACAGTTGACCGTGGCCAACCTCGCCGAGGCGATACTGTATTGCCTTACGCCCCGGGCAGCAAACGCCGCAGTGTCGATGGCGAACAGGATGAGATCCATCATCCGAAAGGGGCGTACAAGCCGCTGTTCGGTTGTTCCACCAGCATCTTCCCATCGGCCTCATGCAATGCGATTTGGTTCCCAACGAACCAGCCGTATGGTCGTACCGCAAGGGTAATTATCACTTGAAGCTTTCAAAGATGGCTGGGGCCATCGCATTGACGAGTAAGACAACCGATTCAAAGGATATGAAAATGTAAGATAATGGACTGTGCCCGGTGACAGGAGACTGTGACGGCACACGAAGCGGCCCGCGCGGGATCCGGGAATCCACCCCAAGGCGTTTACAGACCACCGAAATGCATGCTGGTTCCCTTGTAGTTGACCACTTTGTTAACCAGACTTGTCTGCAGGTACCAGTGTAACCCGATCATCATCGAGACCACCCGCTGGGATCCCATCTCAGGCGGAGCGTCGGCAGTGATGGGCACGGCGACAGACCTGGCTGGATCTGTGACGGGAATCTCTACGGAGCCGGTGGCAGACTACCAGTACCAGCGTCGAAAGCGCGAAACTGCCACAAAAACGTACGGCCATGTTGGTTCGAAATCAGTCTATGAAGTTATCTTTCTCAATAGGTTACTGACAATTGCTCCCGGCTGTAGGGCGATGGGCCCCCCTATGAGACTGGGACCTTGCGTTCGAGTAGATACATCCAATCCAAGAATTGAAATTCAAGGAACTGAACCGCAATTTTGACTGGTGCGCCGCATTCAAGCTGTTACTGTGGGACTCGTCAGCTCAGCACTACCTACCTACTGGCAATCTACCTCAGAATGCGAGCGCCGAGGTTGACGTGATGCCGCAATCTCTCGGTCAGCAATCGTCAGAAACAAAGAAGAAGAAAGAGAGAGAGGCATAGAAAGATGTGACATGCCAAAATCGATCGCCTTCAATAACCATTTGCCGTTGCGAAGGTCATTCTACGGTTTTACAAGCGATACTCTGTACACACTTGGTAGACAACCACGAGAGATGCTTCGTGAGATTGTTGGCATGATCTGGCGAGGATGCCCCCGTCTCTGTGGTCTGCTCCTTTCTTTACTCCTTAGCCCACCCAGGGGATCCTGTCCCAGCAGATCCGTCTGTTCAGGTGTATCATCCAAGGCTGTCAGTCATGACTTGCGATAAGTTGCGAACAGCCTTCAAGGTTACTCCAGATTCGCAATCGCTTCGCTTTAGGGTAGTCGTCGAGGTGGAGTGGCAGATCATGAAGTGGGGTTCAGAAGTGGTTGACGAGCATCAACAAGATTCGTTGTACGAGGAGCGAGATACGTGAGCAATCTGCCGGAGGGCCCACACTGTATTTTAAAAAGAAAATGCCATAAACAACCACGTCAGACTGTACAATGGTGAACGTCGTAGTTCAATGTTCTAGAGAAAGCACCAAAGAAGACTCGACGCGTCCCAAGAGCCCGCATCCTTCGGTCTTGCAATGAAGCCAACCATAGCATATCTCGCCTTGTAAATCGCTTTCTGCTCAATCATGACGGCGCAGAATTAGACCTTTTTCAATCCAGTATTGCCGGACTGGCACAGCGACCCTAGTTGCGTTTTTGTCGCCGAGCGAGAGAACACGACCTCTCGCACCACCTCTACGTTTCTTCGAACCCCAGGACTCCCAGTTCTGGCCAGCAGAGACCTCCTGAACTGGAAGATAGCCAACCATGCGATCACTCGGGAGAACCAGGTCGTCGAGCATGCGCGAGCTGTTCCTCAGAGCGATGGCATCTGGGCCGCCACCATCAGTGATCAGGTATCGCCGAGGGACCTTCTACATCATTACCGTCTACCGCGACAACCTTGCTCAGGGGATTACGGGAAACAAGGGCCTGGTTTTCAACTCGACGGATCCCTACATAGTCGGCATCCTGGCCGCGGCGGCGCGTGTTCACAAGATTGAGGAGCACGATGGCACGTTTCTGTACCGTGCCAGAATACGATTCACGGCGAACCCAGAGGAGACCGAGTACGCTGGGTCTTTTGGAGTTTGGAGGTGCAACAAGGTGCTGAATGGCTCTTAGTATTCGGTCTGACGGTTTCTTCGGGCTGAAATGGTCCTTCAACTTTGCAAACGGCCGCCTTCAGCAGTTTGAGATGCCCATATCGAAGGGCGTGAAGGCGTATAACTCAGACGTATGGGCAACAGCACGCTTCCTCTTTTGTCTTTCCCCATGATTCCTCGTCGCACTTTCGACGGAAACACGTGAACATCCTGCTAATGACATTGTAGTTCTGGGGATCACCCGTCATGACCGAAAGCCTTCACTACGCCAAACTCATGCACTCCCTCTTCGCCCTAGACTCCGGCAACTGCGACTCGCCCAGCCTCTTGCTCGACCATTCCGCCCTCCAATACGGCATCCACGCCCCGGAAGACATGAACCGCAAACCCGGCGGCCTCCTCAACAACTCGGCAACCTTTGACGTCATGGACGCCCTTCGCTACAACATGATACCACAGCCCGGCGACACCGAAGGCCAGAACACCGCCGTCGCCCTCAACGAGAGCTACGGCGCCTTTCGGCCCATCATGGGCCCGTTGTCGTGCAAGAACGCGACCATATCGGCTCAGTACCTCTGCTCAGTGCCGAAGAAAAAAAAGGCCCGTGTGATGCTGCTGGCGATCGTGCTCGCCGACCTGGTTTTTCTCCAAGCGGCCTGGAAGCTCTTGCAATTCGTCGCGGGGATGAGGATGAGCAAGGTTCCACAATCAATGGTTTGCAAAGATAGCCTCTTTATTCTCTCATTTGTGTACATATCGCAGCGCACTTAGCCGATCAGATATCTGTTGCACGTAATTAGGGGGCAAAATCTGATGTGTATTGTGTGTAACTAAACGTGGCCACACGCACCGCGCGAGGCTCCATTTTGACTGGGTTAAGTGGGGCGAGGCCCGTGGAGACACTATAAGTGCCTGAGGCTCAAACGGTACAAACTCTGCCGCTCGAACGCATTATTTCTGACACACCTCTCCAGCCTTAAGGGCTGCATCCATAAGTTAGCCCTTTCAAATAATACTAGTTTAAATACTCTATTTATATCTTGTGAGAGACTCCTTTTATAGCTCCGTCGCCCTTATTAAACCTCCACCCCTATAGCAGGAAGAGTAATATTATTTACAGGCTATTTAGATATTCCTTATTATCTAGATAAAGAACGCCTCCTGGCGCCTTAGGCACCTTAGACGCCCTTAAACCTTTTTTTAACTATATTATAGTTAGAGTTAGAATCTATAAGTTCTAATTAGTAGTTAAGAGCCTTATTAAGATCTTTAAATACTAATATAGATAGCTTCTCTTAAAATTTCTCTTCTTACTACATTTTCAGGTAGTTTAACTAGTCTATTATATTAATGTGAATAATAAAAACGCTAAACTGGCAGCTTTAGAGAGACTTTATAAAACTATTAGCTATAAGGTCTCCTAAGAGTATATATTTAATTTTAAAGTATCTTTACTAAGCTTCTTACTGTAGCTAATAGTTATAAATATTAATATATTATAGTTTTATATATAGTTATATTATTTCAGCAGTTATAAAATATATTATTTACTAATTATTATACTGGATTTAGACTACTGGATGAGGTTTATATATCTTACTTCTACTGAAAGTGTTTATTATAAGGTTTACTTAAAATATAGTAATAAGGTAGCTAGCAAAAATAGCTTCTTATACTACTTATAATAATATTAAAAACTCTACTTTAGTTATTAAGATAGTTATAATATCTTATTTATTAGCTTACTATACTGTAAGGCTACTAAAGAGGTATATAGTATAGATTTGAAAGCTTTTTTAATTCTTACTATTATCTATAAAGCTAGTATCTATAGTAATAATAAAGTTATTTTATAGATTACTAAACTTATAGCTGAATTTAAAGTAGAGGTTCTTAGTTTTACTGAGATACTATATTATTTACTCAGTTTTAACTTAATAGTTATCTCTAGGGTTCTAGTTAAAATAGGATAATTAGCTAGCTATATAGGTAATATCTAGTCTTATTATAACTATAGTATAATTAATAAAGTTAATATCTTATTAGTAGTGCTTAATCTCTATATAGGAAGCTTAATTATACTGTGGGAGGAGTTCTTTAAGTCTGAGGGGAATATTAAACTGTTTGATATACTATATATATTTCATAAGATACTTAAGGAGTTTTTTAATATAAACTACTTAAGAGAACTATAGCTATTATATTATTTAATCTTAAATAACCTTAATACTGAGAAACTATTATAAGTCTTTACTTCTCTTAAGATAATATTTCTTTTAGAAGTCTACTAATAGTATAAGTATTTTAGATACTTTATCTAAGGAGAAGGAGAGTATATAGTTATTAATATAGAAGAAGAAAATAATATACCCCTTAAGCTAGTAATATAGCTCTCCTATAGTAAACTTAAAACTAAAATATTTAAAGTCTATTTCTAGATAATACTACTAGAGGAGAGAAGATTTTTGAAAGCTATAGAGTATTTTATTTAGATAGTAGATCTTTCTGAGTTTTTAATAACTAAATGATATCTCTATATAGACTACCTTATTGAGTATTATTTAAATAAATATGTTAACTATATTATACTGAAGTAGCTTAAGATTAAAGTAGTTAGTAATTATTATAAGGATTTAAAAGGATATACTTACTAGAGTAGCTATATAAATTTTACAGTTATCTTATAGTTATTAGTCTCTATAAATAATAAGCTAAGTCTTAATTTTAATAAGGTATCTATACTTATCAAACTTATAGGTATAAACCTAGTAGTAACCTAGAATTTTTAAGCTTCTCGTGAGAATTTTACTAACTTTACTCTAGGAGTATAATTTAATATAACTCCTAAGATAAGTTTTTTCAGTTATTATTATAATTTTAGTATATAGATAAGTAAATACTACTAAGTGAGATATAGATAATAGTAATAGTTTCTGCTATAGGATTTCTAGAGTGGGAGCTTCTATTTCTTTACGTTTTAAGTATTCTCTACTATCTAATTTACCTTCTAGCTGAAGTTTATCTTTTAGATTTATAATAATTTTTTAGAGTCCTTTTAAGGTTTAAACTTTAGGGACTCCCTCTAGCTGATAATTTATATAATTCTGTAACTATAAGTGGGAGTATTTAGGAGTATCTTAAAATAACTAAAGGATACTAGCTAAAAAGGTAGCTTTAAATAAAGATCTTTTAGTTACTTAAGTATAGTATTTTATCTATCTTTCGCACTTAACCCTCTCTAGAGGTATCTAATCTTCTTACTCCCCTATAGTCTCGTCTGTATAAATGAGATTATGGAAGAATATAGTAGGTAACTCTAGAGAGGTTAATAATATAAACTTTACAGTTTTATATAGGGTTACAGAGGGCTTAAAGCTAGTTATAATGTAGATATAAGATTTTAAACTCTTATAGCTACCTTCTGTATCTTTAGTGTAGATTATTTTATTAGGTTCTTTATTTAGACTTAAGTGAGTACTTAAGCTAGCCTCATGTAGCTCTATTGTGGCTAATTGCTTTTATAACTAATAAGAGATCTTATTAAAGTTAGATCTCTTAAAATTATCTTATAGAGAAGCTAAATTTTTATTGAAAAATATTATCTCATTAAAAGAGATATTACAAGTTATAATAATTTTATTTTATAAAGAGTTCTATATTTGAAACTAGTTAGTTAAAGTATAGCTAACTAAAAAGCTGACGAAAACTTACCCCTTAAGGTAAGCAAGGTGGTTACGTTTGAGTTTAGCGTCTGTAGTAAGAATAAAATACTTGCAGCTGTATGCGTGAAGGTAGGCTAAGTCTGGCTTTATAGTATTATCTTTTTAAGTGATCTTGTGAAGCTTCTAGTATAGCGTTTGCTAGCCTAAAAGGTTTGTTAGTATATAGTTGTGAAGAAATACTACTGTTTGTAAGGTTTCAGGCTAGAGATTGTGGGGTAGTTTACTTTTTTACTTTATAGTTTTTATGTAAGTTTTAATAATAGCTCTAACTTACTCTGCGTCTCTATTTTAGCTTTATATATATAGTATAGATAGTTTGAGGTGAATATCTTAAGTAATTAGGGTAGCTTTTAGTTTTTTGTATTTAGGGATCTTATTATTATATTTAAAGACCTTAACGTTAATATTATACTGGCGTTTAAGGAGTAAGATAAAGTTATTAAATACTGTAGTTATAATAGCTCTAGTGTGGTTTATAAGATAAAAGTTTTATAAGTAATTAGTAACTCTATCTGTAAATATTAAGAAAGAGGTGTAACTACTATAGCTTTAGTAATAAGGGTGAAAGTTGAATGTAATATACTTTCTAGGGGTAGTATATAAGGTATTTTTGCATTCTGCATAGTGAATAATCCATTTTGCCTTACTAACACTGTAAGTTTCATACACCTCCTAAGTAGACTAGTATTTATTATATTTTAAATAACTATTAGTAATATAAATACTGTGTGTAGCTAAGATAAGGTAGTTGAGGGGTTCTCTCTCAGAATGCTCTAGCTACTAGTACTAAAGCTATTTGTTATTTTTTAGGGGTCTTTAAATAGTCTCTATAGTATATCTCTAGTAATAATAATGTCTAGGAGAGAGTTTATGCTATATTAATTATACTACTGGAGCGTTTAACCTCTCGTGAGGTATATAGTATTTGAGGATTTATTAGCTATATTGAATATTAATAGTTATAATCTCTAAATAGTTACTCCTCTATAGTTAAGAGGGATAATTTAGCTTAGTGTCCTACTAGTAATTTCGTTTTTATAACTACTGAAAGGAGATGAGGTTTATAGCTAGAGAGGTATAGAAAGTGATATTATAGAGGTATAGCTTAGTTTCCTTACTTTCTGAGGTTATAATATTAATCTTAATGTCTCTATAGTTTTTAATAGATACTAGCTTGGTACTATATTAAATATAATCTCTAGAGGGAGCTTCTTAGAGAGTTATAAAATGCTTAATATCTTAAAAGATATAAATAGAGGTATCTAAATTAAAGATAAATAAGTTTTAGAGAGGATACTACTGAGGCTTCTCTATATAGTGAGTTTACTATATAGTATTATAGCTACTTTAGCTGGAATTCTAACTATATAGTTACTATTATCTGAGGTTTTAGATTTTTTTTAAAAGGTCTAGATCTGAGGTTATTTATTGTTTAATTCTCTCCTTAGTTGTAGTGTTAGGTATTTAACTTTCGTATGTAAGTGATAAGTATATATAATAATAGTGTGAGAGTGGGTGGTTTTTATTATATTTGAGAGGGTATAGAAGTCTGTCTGAACTATTAAAGTGTCTCTTACTATCTTGAGAGTTTGAGTTACTATCTATAGTCTCTAAGGTAGCATTGAATACTTTATAGCTGATTTTGCTTTAATGGAGGGCTTTAGGGAGCTACTGAATAGTTTCTGTGATAGCTAAGATAATTTTGTTTAGTGGTATTGTATTTAGTTAACTGTGGACTGTAGGTATATAGCTCTGGGTGTATGATTTGATTGGCGAGTAGGTTAGTAAGAGTATGAGATTATTAACCTAAAATATCTCTATAATAGAGGGAGTATAGTTAACTATTTAAGCTTTATATATAGTATTTTGCTACTTCTGAAACTATATTTTAGTGGATATTTTTATAGTAAGATGCTTAATCTTGGGGGATTAGAGTATATTATAGTATATAGTAGCTGCTTGCTGGAGATAGAGGTTATTTATAATACTGAAGTAGTTATAGAAATTTATTAATTATACAGCGAGATTCTCCTCTATATTATAATACTGGCAGTTAAGTATATTACTAATATACTTACAGATCTAAGATAATATGTAAGCTTAGTTTGACCGCTTATATTTATACTTTTGAATCTTTATATTATAGAGGGTATAGATAGTTATATAGATTTTCAGGCTTTTCTCTATAAGGTTTATAGTATCCTGAGTATAGATCTGTTTAGAGGCTTTAAGTGGAAGTTAGAGCTCCTTAGGGTAGGTTTGCTCTGTAGGGGTGGACCTATTAAGAGTGCTAGAGGGGGTTAAGGTTTCTGGAGTGTTTGTTTTGGGTGTTGTAGCAGGTATCTTACTTTTCTTTACCTTAGGAAAGTTGCATATAAGGAGCTTTTGAGGGGCTACTAAAAGGAGGCTCTTTCAAGCGTTTAATTTGGGGTTAAAATAGTTTTATAGGTTGTAAGCTTTAGCCTCCACCTTAAAGAAGTTATACTAAGTAATCTACTGGTTAGCTTCCTTAAGTATTAATATAGGAATGTTTTTAGTAGATATCTTAGCGTTTAAGATATATAAATTCGTCGTAATATATGCTTTTTTAGCCTGGTAGCTTTTTAGTATCGTGAGACTCTTAATTATTATATGTAATTAGGGGGTAAAATCTGATGTGTATTGTGTGTAACTAAACGTGGCTACGCGCACTGCGTGAGGCTCCATTTTGACTGGGTTAAGTGGGGCGAGGCTTGTGGAGACGCCATGAGTGCCTGAGGCTCGAATGGTGTAAACTCTGCCGCTCGAACGCGTTATTTCTGACAATATCTGACTCACTTTTATCAATTAACTAATCAGATATAACTAATTTTCTTTTTTAAATAGTTAATCTTACACTCTATATTATATCTAATTAATTTAATATTAGTAGAGATATAAAATAACTATAGTCTAGCCTCCAGACTAATAAGAGGTTAGCAAAAAAAGAGGATATAGCTACTTTATACTCTTGACAGAATTCAAACCTGCAGTATTCAGTATTATAAATACAGACTGAATTTTATTACTAGTTATATTATAAGAATAGTTTTTATTACTAAGCTTACTATTTTTAGGGAGTATAAAAGTTAGTCTGAGGGAGATTCAGGTTAAGAGTATACTTAATATAAAAAAAATTATATAGCTATAACTTAGTATATACTCTATTTATAATAATAACTAACTTATATTCACTATATACTATATCTATATTAATATTACTAATAACCCTCCTCTATACTATTAATTAAATCTGATAATACCTCAGACTATATTTAGCTTCTCTCTACTTTAATTTATTATTTCCTAAATTAGGAATATATTAAATACTAATAAGATATTATCTTAAGATCTTAACAGCTGTAATACTATTAAGAGCCTCCCCTAGACGATATAAAGAGATAAATACTTTATTAATAATAATTTCATCTTAAAAAAGAGTTCTTAAAGTTAGAGAAGCTAGATTAAGAGTAAGGATCTCTTTATTTATAAGATCCTAACTAGGAATATTTAAAGTAAGCCTCCTAAAATATTAATAGTATATAGATTCTAACTAACTATATAGATAGAATCTTCTAGATATACTATTATTATAATAAGAAAAACTATCTTAATATCCTCTTTAAAATTTAGTCTATATCCTCTATAAATACCTATCTCAGACTGAAATATTATATTATCGAAATAACTATTCTGAAACCTATTACCTCTAATAATAATAATAATAAGGCAGAAATACTACTACTAGCAAAATAATATTACTCTACTCTAATTACTATATTAAAATCCTAAATTATAAAATCTCTTAAGCTTACTATTAGCTTCCTTATTAATATTAGTAACTTTTTTATAATCTTCTAAAATTAATATTTATAATTCCTCCTATACTAATTCTATCTTAATCTCTTCTACTAACTCCTATTATCTTATAAAACTCTAAAAAACTAGTTATTTATATTATATATAATTAAGAAGATCTAGATTAAAATTTAATTTTATAAAACTTTTATAAAGATCTACTTTTCTTTTAATTTCTAAACCTCACCTAATAGGTATATAATTATTATAATTTTTAGTTACTTCCTTAATAAGTTAGGAAAGTAAACTTAATACCTTCTAGCTCTCTAATATTAACCTAATACTTATAATAGTAAGAATATTACTAATATAATATATAATATTACTAGAGATTAGAATATTATTAATTATATAGATATATTAGTTTCAGATAATACTAATAATAATAATATTTATATATAATATTTTTTCCCCCTCCTTTCAGATAAATATACTAATAATAATACTTAAGATTAGAGGATAAGATATTATAAATATATTCTTAACTTTATCAGCTGAATATTCCTATATAATATTAATAAGAATACTTTTAAGTAAGAATCTAATAATCACTTTAATATTTAATATCTATAAATAAACCTTAAGTTTTAGTATATTTAAGAACTAGTTAGTAAACTATAAAATATTATTAAATATATTAAGTTATCCCTATAATATACTAAGAGGTTTTTAGTAATTCCTAATAGTTCTGAGACTAATAATACTGATAATAATTTTATATTATAGAAAGAGTCTCTCTAGGAGTTATAACTAATACTAAATAATAATATAAAGTGGAACTCTATATACTTAATAATCTAGTAAGTTCTTACTAAAAGGAAATAGATTAATAGTTTTATCCTTAATAATAGGATAATATCTCAGACTTAGGATTATCTCAATAATATTAATATCCTTACTAATAAAGACTGGCACTTACTTATCGAAATTAGAGATATTTTTAAGCTTCTTTACCTTCAGACTATAAGATACTAAGAGTAAAGTAAAAATGATAGTTATAGTTAACTCTAGGAGGTTATAATAAATATAGAGTATCTTATAGATTATCTTAAAGACTAAAAGAGACTATTTAATAAGCTTATAGATAAAGAGATTAATCTTACAGCCTTATAGATTACTAATATCTAGTTATTAATATTAATAATACCTCTAAGGTTAATAAGGTTATCTTAGTGAAATTAAGTATTATAATTATAAGTAGTATCTATTACTAATATTCCTAACTATACCCACAGTGAATATACACCCTATTAACAAATAATCTATCTCTAGAGAGTTTATAATAGTTACTTTAACTCTACTAATTATTTTTAATTATTAATATTTAATAAATAGTAAATATTAAATAAATACTATATAAAACTTAGTAAATTTTATTTTTATACTACTATTATAATCTTCTACTCTAAATGAAGGTTATAATAACTTGAAAGGTAGTAAAGTAATTTATATTAATAGGAATAGCTTTATAAGGTGAAAATCAGGCTAGAGGAGTATTAGAGATAGTAGTATACCTATAAGGCTACTTCTCACTTAATATTACTACTTACTTATAGTATATTTACTTTCCTTACTTTAAAGCTAGCTTCTAAAGACTCTGAATACTATTAATAGCTTAATAGTTAAACTTATAAGGTTCTTACTAATAAGGTAGATAAGCTAGATTAATATTATTACTAGGTAACTAGATAACTAGTTACTAATCCTATTTAGTAGTAAATTTCACACTAGTAAACCTACCTAACCCTCAGTTATCTTACCCTCGATATTCTAGCGATACTTATAATAGTAACTAACTATAAGAGAGTTTTTAGCCTCACTAGACTTATATTAATATTATAGAAGCTCTTAATAAAGCTTATAATATTAGAGTATATATAATACCTCTAGAACTAGCTTTAAAATAGTATAGTAAGTATTAGAGGCTATTATTTAATTCAGAAGTAAATATAGTAACTAGAAGCGACAAGGGGGCAATAAGGGAGTGACAATAAAGTATCCCTAGCTTTTTAACACTATGAATAAGTAAGTATAACCATAAAACTACTTTATAATAGCTTTATTAACCTCTTAAATAGGTATTTTATATTAGATTAATTAGATATCTAATTAATCAGTTAATCAGAGGCTCTATTTTATACTAAACAGTCAATCAGAGACCCCATATCATGCCTGATTGATCGGTTAAGTGCGCTGACATATCATATCAACACTAGACCCTTTTTTCAGATAATGAGAAACGAGTTGAGCACGAAGTGGACCAAGATGCTTGAGATATCTGGCAGTCTGACCAGTACCCTCTTGACGATAGCATGCATGATGGTTCGACAAGAGAATCGACGGCTGCATGCTGACTTTTGGCGTCCACGTGGGGTGCGTTCAGAGATGCTATTATTGAAAGGTGAGAGAGTCTCAGCGTGTCTCACTTTGTTGGGAACAGCATAATGTGACTGGTATCTGCTTTACTACCACGTTCCTCGCTTCCAGCTTCAATTGCAGCCCCTAGAGATGAGTCTCTCACATCAATCATACAGCCTGTTGAAATCATTCGCAATACCGTCAACATCTTAGGCGGTGACGTTCTTCTCATCACTGGCAGCGACATTTCGCTTATCGGTGCCGACAATGGGATGGCCGACCTTGACGTTTCCGGTGGCGATCTCGTTCTCAAGATCTTCCAGACGAGACTTCTTGTGCTGGTGGGTTTTCCAAGCGGGAATGCCCGAGTTGAAGACGTCGTCCATTTCCTCAAGGGTGTAGCCCTACATCGGTGATTAGCTTGGTTGAGTTGTTACAAAGCTAGGCGGAGATCTTACCTTGGTCTCAGGGGCAAAGAAGCCTGTGTGGATGAAGGCGAGGGCGTTGAAGGTAGCAAAGATGTAGTACATCTTGTAGTTCTGTCACGCAAGTTTAGAAACAAGCGCTCAGTAGCAGTGGTTCGAAACAGCTTACAATGTTCCACAGCAGAGGAGGCACGGCGAAAGCCAGAACCATGTTCCAGAACCAGTTGGTGGACGTCGCGAGGGAGACGGCCTTGGCACGGATCTTGCTGGGGAAGATCTCAGCAGGGTATGTCCAAGAGACGGGACCCTAGTCACACGTCGTTAGCCCGTTTCTTTTTCGCAATAATCAGATCGCTTACCCAGGTAGTCGCAAATGTGGCAACAAAAAGGTAGGAGCAGGAGACCACGGCAGCGGAGACGGAGCGGTTACCAACAATCAGCCAAGATACTGTCTCGTTCTCGGAAGTCCTCGTCTCATCGGTGTTCGGCTGTCCGTGATATTGCTGGAGCGCGCCAGAGATGAAAAGCCAGGTCATCATCATGAAAGCGCCACCGACGAGCAGAGGGCGTCTTCCGACCTTGTCGATGAACAAGATGGCAGGTAGAGTGCAAACCACATTGATAACGTATTGAATCGAGGCCGTCATCAAAGGATTGCCCATGTTGGCTCCCTGCATGATGTAGACAATGTAGTCTGAACAGTGATGTTAGCTTCGTCGAGTCGGCATCAATGCTGAGGTGGAGCCACTTGCACATCATGATGTTCATGCCGCTCAACTGCGACCACATCTGAATGCTCATGCCCAAAAGCACACGCTTATACATGCGGGGAGCGACAAGAGCTTTGAAGCTGTTGATGTTCTCCTCGCGCTCGAATCGAAGCGCCTCCTCGATCTCCTGGTACTGGGCGAGAACCTTGGGGTGGTTGACGTCCCCCTTGCCGTGAAGCAGAGCAAGAGTCTTGATAGCCTCGTCCCATCGGTCATGCGAAGCGAGCCAACGAGGGCTGTATGGACAGAAGAAGAGTCCGAAGAAAAGAATGACGGCGGGGACGATCTGGACACCCCATGGGATGCGGAAAGCTGCCTCGGGTTGGTTTGGGTCGTTGGGGCCTCCTCCGATACCTTCCGCACACCCATACTGGATGAAATACTGAATCAAGATACCCCACGTGATGGCCCACCTTTGAAACTATTAGCCTGAGATTGTTGATGAAGCTATAGGATTGAGGTCGGACTGTGGAAAACTCACTGCTGTAAACTGACGCAGAAGCCGCGAATTTCCTTTGGTGCGATTTCGGATTGGTATACAGGGACGATAGACGAGGCGATACCGACACACATTCCAGCGATGACACGACCCACACAGAGCATCGCAACGTTCTGGGCAGCAGATTGAAGAGTGGCGCCGAGGATCCAGAGAAGGCAAGAAAATTGCAAGGCGATTTTGCGGGAGTACTTGTCGGCGATGAACGACGACACGAGAGACCCGACGAGAGAGCCAGCGGGCATCGAGGCAGTGATACCACCTTGGGCGTATGACCTGGGGTCGTCGAAATATCTCTTGTATGCCTGCGTGCCGAGCACACCGCTCATGGAGCTGATGTCGAAGCCGAAAAGACCTAGGAACGATCAGAAGCGTCCCAGTCAAACTTGAACTAGCTCAAAATTACCTCCTCCGATGGCGGCGAAGCCGCAGATGGCGTAGACATTGCTCGCCGTCCACATGATAGCGGTTTAGAGGCTGACTATAGCGTAGGATGTCGCTGGTATCTGTAGCTATACGGCGATATGGTGTTGACGATGACCATGTAGAACGAAGACCTCACATATCCTTTGGAAAACTCCTACGGGTGAGCGAAACTTTAATAACGGGAGCAAGAGCGGGAGGTTGCAGCTTGATCATGGATGCGGTTCGGGGGCCGCCGGACCAGTTGTCTGCCTCATGTCATGGATTCCCGAGTCACAACGTCCGGCAAGGATGCGATCCTCGTCGCACCGGGATGCTGCGTCGACTGACATTGGTCTGGAGGGCAGTGAGACCCCTGGGCGATGGATTGGACGGACCGAATGCAAAAGATTGGCGCATGGGGTTGCCAAGGTTGATGTGGAGGATTTCTGTCCCATTGTGTGTGAACAGTCAAGGTCGGACGCCGGTGTGGAGGAACGAGGGGGGATGATCAATCCTGCGATTTGGTCGTCTCTGCAATAGGAGACAAGCTGGGCGATGGTGATGAGTGCCTGAAAGTACCGCCCGGCTGCTTCCCGGTGACCGTGTACTTCTGTGGGCAGAGGCTTGGACGAGGACGACCTGATGAGACCACATTAAGGACTGTCAGGATGGCACGTATGGGGAATCGGAAGCTCTGTAGTTGCCTGTGACCGTTGACGATCCAGGGATGCCAGCCACTGGTAGGAAGTAAGGTAGGGAGAATGCGGAGAACAACCATCATATTGCAGCGGAAAAGCAGGGTTTCATTGGTTCGAGAATGGCTGGCGAGATTGGACGACTGGAGATGCTACGAGGCGAACAGCGTGAGAGCTTGCGGCCAGCAGCGAAACGTATCCTTTGTGCCTGTACTATGGCAGGATGGTCCAATGTCCATGCATACGATGTCTCACGATGTAGTAACACATCGAATGCGCAGATATGTTGCTGCAGAGGCGCCAGGTCAATCGCCTTCTCGCCTCCTCGCCTTCAATCAGCAGCTTTTCGTCAAGACCTGTATCATCTGCCATCCAGCATTTCATCTCAATACTGGCATCCCTGCTCACCTCTTTCCTCGGGCGGTTCGCTCGAACGTAAACTCATCCATCAGACCAGGATTGGGCTCGGCACTGGTTGCTTGACAAATGAACAGTGGCCCTCCATCAAGTGACAAACCAACCAATCAAGTAATCGCGGGAGGATTTCCCCGCATCCGACTAGACAAGCCATAGGGAAACGGTCAAAGGCAAAATCATCTCTCATGGCCACGATGCAGACAGCTGACAGCACTTCGAATTAAGTTGGCAGAAGTCCCACCGGACGGACCGTGGACGGTCGGTGGGAGGTGAGGTTTGCCGCCATCGCAGCTGCAATGGGCGAAGGGTTTTCGGTGGTGTTCGGGCTGTGCTCCGACGATGGCAAGCTTGGCGATAGGACTCGTCGTCCTCCGATGGCAGGTCGGGGCGGAGATCGTGCCACTGGTTCGGGCGGCTCCTTAGCAAGTGACATGGTTCTCAAGCTCTCCCAATGGCGTGTTGACGTGGGGCTCGTATCGTGAAAGAAAGTGACGAATGAAATGCTGCGTGAAAGATTGAAGCAAACTGTGCAACATCCAGAACTTGCCGTCTTGAGGTCTGGACGATGATGGTCCAGTGGCAGCTTGGCCATACTCCATAAGCCAGCTCACTGGGGCACATATCAAGTGGATATCGGCGTCGGCTCACTTAGTGGTCTGTGGTCATAATCAGCACATGAACCGCGATGCTGGAGGGGGAGAAAGCAGTCGTCGGACCAAACTTCCCATCGATTACATTTTCTGATCACGGGCCAATTCAGCGCGAAGTTGGAGGAAGGAATGCTCCAGGCCGGGTCCTCCCCGATTCACTCAGCTGTTTTTCCAGCCCCATAATTCCTACATGTCACGGACAGAACGTAGAAAGAACCTCTAGTCACTCTGCACCTACCTAACCACGTGCTAACCTCTCGTCGGTGTACATGCCAGCCGTAAAACTCGAAGCGAAATGCGATCCTTCCTCAGGCGAATCGACAACTATGACGTAATCTCATCTCGGTTTCGCCTTTTCCCAGACTAATACACAGCTTCACACCCAGCAATGTGCAGGGTATACTGCCGCATTGCGGTTGGAGACCCTGTCGTTGGCCTCCAAGTCAAGCCACCCCCGCCTCCTCTTACCTCTGCCCAACGCCATGGCTTGCTGTCACTCGAGTAAGTAATTATCTGTTTATCGACCTTTCAAGCAGCCACCAACAAAAACGACATCACTAAGTCACCATCGGTCACCACCACTTGCCGCAGCTAATGCACAAATATTTCAGCGCACGGCACGCGTTCGCTCCGCTGTGAACACATCGAGATCCTCCATCGCTCACGGAGGACGTAATGGCAAGACAGCGCCGGCCCCAATCCGCCGAGAACTCCATCGCGCCATTCCACTCGTGATCCCTGTACCGCCTATCCTAGCGACCAGGTTTTCAACGGCCAAGAGCTGCTACTGCACAGCTTCATTACCTGAGGCGGTCACCACTCCAGTCAACTGTCCAGTCAATAATGTACCTGAATACCACCCTCGCGTGGGGATGAACGCAAACTTGGAACCTCGCTTGCCTGCGTGGATGGCCCTTCTCCAGGTCATGCTTAAAATCGTTCGCTCCAGTCTTCCCGCCCTGCGGGGGAATGGCTCCCGAGTTGCGGGCCCGTCCTTGTTCTGCGGGCCATCCATCGGGCCACTGGGCTCCTCCGATACGGGCGGTCCCCGGTCTCCGTCAGCAAGATGTGCTGGCCTTGAACTACTCGAACCCGTCGAAACGGCCTCGTGCAGACGCTTTGCCGCAAAGGAGATTCGGACGACACCTCCAGTTTAGCATTTCTGCCATCGCTAACGATATGAAGCAATCTTCGCCTCGGCTGCTGGCGGCAAACATCGTTTGTTGAACAACAGCTTGCCGCCGGCGTCGTTTACATAATGTTCCCAATCCTCGCCTACTCGCCCAAATCTTAATCTCTCCAGCGGCCCCGCAAAATCAAGAACTCTTATGTAGTTTGTCTCGCCTCGCAGTGCAATCATACCAGCAACACATGATTGTGCGACGTCTCTGCCCAGAAATCCAAGCCAACCGATGAAGAATTTTCTGTCGCACGTGCCCGTTATTTGTCGTTGGAACTTTATCGGTGTCGGCCACCTTGCCACCTCGCTTTCGCTCCACGGCCGAGGTACGCCCCAAAAGCCCTGCTCCAACGCCGTGGCATCATGCTTCATTAAAAATCGGTCATTCTTCAACTTCTCGAAAACCTGTTGCGCGTCTACGACCGGGAGTTGTGATCGGGCGCTTTTGAGTGGCTTTGTATGATGGATCCCGGCAATACACCATTACCCCGAATGAATGTGACTGCCACAAGAATACAGCATCTCCGCGCGATGCCAAGTCCCCGCCTCCGACTCGGTGCAACTTCGACGGTCCAGCTATCGGGAGCAACAAAGGAAAGGAAAAGAGTAGGTCGCGTTCCGTCGAACAGGGCCGGCCAATGGCAACCTCCATGCCTCGTCCTGGCTCTGCCATGCCCCGTCATCCTACCATCCGTACCTGCGGGCTGCCTTTGTTCCAGCAGCTCGGTCCACCCACCTGTTCATCTGTCGATCGACCAAATTCTTACCTCAGAAAACCAAGACGAAGCCTGCGCTTAGGTTGATGAAAAAACGATGTCGCGATCCAACAACCTTCTACCCCTACCCCAGCGACAGCTGGTTGCAGATTTTCATAACGAGTAACTGCCTTGCCTCCCGCGAGGTAGTCCAATATGCCAGCAGCCGAAAGACTCCTGCAGTAGCCCAGCAAGTGGTTCACCTCTTTTACGCTCCACCCTCCGGAAACACGGCGCAGGGATGGAGTGCTCCCACCGTCTTGGCCAACGTCAGCGGCATCCGAGATTCGTCCTGCCTCGAGCCTGTCAGCCCATCCCGCAGAGCTCGTGACAGCACGTCCGTGAGGCACAGCACCGGACAGACTACGCGGCAATCGGTCGGCGGTAGCTGTCACTCTCCATCGTCCGCCTAACGATTCCAAGCGTAGCGAAATTTCGATAGGGCACGTGACACCGGAGCTCTGGATGTTGCCCAGCAATGCTCAATTGCATTCGGGGGAAACGCCAGAGGCATCACGGATTGACTGTGTCCTCCTCTCCACACCCATGCGCGGAGGCACAGAATGCAGTGAGAAAAGTGCCAGCGCCCCGAGAGACACCGGCGTTGTTTGCGAGTCATCGACGTCGAGTGTCCCATTTCTGGAATCCAAGACCGCCTCATCGCGAAAGCGCACACAGACTTCGAAAGAAGCCGCGCCTGCCCTGTATCACTGGGATTCGTCAGCGTAAAAATAAGAGTTGACAGAGGCGGCAAAGCGGCTGCCTGCAATAGTCAGTAGATGCGCTCTATGGTAATGTCCTTTCTTTTGTCATTCAGGAGCCCACTAGGCTCGGCCCGCTGCTGGCTGTTTGGGAGACCGGCTGTCCCACGACGAGAGACCCGGGCCTAAGAAGTCAATGTCAACATCATGACCGCCAGCCTCCGTTTTTATCATACACCTCGTTTTATCAAAACATGAAACATGAGCCGAACTCGGAGAACGCTGCAACTCGACACTTGGTCGGGTTGACAGCCGGGGGTATCAATGGAAAAAACAACTGCCTCCCCTTGACTCCGTGTCGTGCCGGGGTATTGCCCAGCAAAGTAGCGAAAAACGTGCAGGAAACAACCCAAAACCCGAAGGTCCCTCGACTTCCGTACCGTCATCTCGATCCTTGGCGTCGCGTTCGAATACTCGAACTGAAGTCTATCCACTGTCGATCACTTGCCGTCGTAGAGCTTGCGGAGGTGTGCGCGTTGATGACGGAAAGAGGAGTAGTTGCCCGCGTAGATGGTCTCGAGGATGCTTTTGGGTCTCTTTGCACGAGAGCCCAGTTGGGTGAGCTCCGTCATTTTCCGCTGAAGCATGTGGTGAGCGATCCGGAACTCGTCCAAGATGCGACCGACATTGCTGGAGCCTCCCGAAATGTCGTTGGCGGGGTTGTTGGGGTCAATCACAGAGAGACGGTTCAAGTTCTTGTAGACCACATCGCCGTTTCTCGCCTGGATCATGTTAACACATGAATACTAATCTTGCGCTGGGACGAACAAACCTTGCTGATGTAGCCCGGGGGGGTTAGACGAATGGCCGTGTGAACGTAATCGAACCTGTTGCCGTAAAGGTCGAAGAACTCCATGAGCATCTCGCCGAGGTGATGCTCCGGGACGAGGTTCCGGCTCTGAACCTGCGGCATGAGCTGCAGCATGCTGACGACCATGCATGTCACGGTGAAGCTGCCAATGCCGCCATTAACTGGCTCGTTAAGGCCGCGCATCGCAAGGAAGTGCTTGATCATCGTCACGAGAATGGGCATAGCCGGATACTGTTTGCTCCACTCGAGGAAAGCTTTTACGGCTTTGGGCCCGTCGAGGCGGTCGAAGGAAATGTCAACTCTCAACCCGGTATAGTTGTCGATGTACTTGACGAGGGGTACTTTGGCGCCTGCGATAAACTCCATGCTGTTGTAATTTGTAATCTTTGACTGGGACAGGAACTTTCCGAATTGTCTCAGAGCCTTCACGCCCAAGAACTCTGTGTAGCCGCCTTCCAGCCAGCGTCTGGCACAGATGACAAGGTCCATATCGGCAGTGGGGAGATACAGTCCAGACATGTAGGATCCGAAGGGACGAACCTCACAGTCCTTGTAGAACCGACTCGTCTTCAGAGCCCGGCTAAGCTTGTCAACAAGGCGAGTGCGCATAGTGTGCTCAAAATCGCGAGGCTTGACGAGCTCGTAAAAGTCGACGATTTCTTTGTGCAGCCTGAGTGAATTAGAATGAGCGAAGGCGTGAAGAAAGGGCCACTCACCAGACGGCCACGTCCGAGGACTGAGAATGATCGATCTCAATCCAAGGAGTCGGGTCTTCGTTCTTCGTCACCAGCCATTCGGGTAAAATGTCACCAGCAACAGGCATCTTGTTGACTTTTTTAAGAGGCCCGTAAGTGGGAGGCTTGATCAGATCATCAACGGTGCGCTTGCGGGATCCCAAAGGGTCATTGGCCACAGCAGCGGGTTTGGGAGGGAGGCCAGTAGGTCTGGTGACGGATGGAGTGGAAGGTGCGGAAGATCCAGCGGATCCGTTGGGGTTAGCAAGCCTATTGGGCGCAGGTTGTGTGGTGTTTTGTTTGTGGGTGAAGTCCGCGCGAGGCCCGGAAGGTGCGTCACTGGGAGGAACAGCAGATTGAACAAGACCGGGAGGGGGAGGGGGTCCGGATGGCGGCGGAGGAGGGGGGGTGGGAGAGTTGGCAGGAGGCAGAATGAATTCCTCCTGGTCTTTCACGTCGTCGTCGCCGCCACCCATATCGAACGAAATGAACTCTTCCGCCTCCGTACTGGCAGCGAGCTTATCGGCACCAGCATCGTCGACGCGAGCCTTTCGAATCAACTTGACCATGTCTCTCTTCTTGCGCTGCGCGTCGGCATCAGGAGGGGGGAGTGCGGTGTAAGGATCGGGATTGGACCACTTGGGAACACTGTTGCCGGACTCGTCATGGTCATCGCGTCGGACGCGCTTCTTGGAGGGCTCGGCAGAATCGTCGTCGGAGTTGTCAGAAATGTCCATAGCAGCTTCCTCATCGTCAGACAGCTCGTCAAGATCGCGGTAGACGATACCGGCATCGGCATCGTTGACCAAGTTCTCATCAGTGCCATCGGCGCGAGAACGCAACAGCTCTCTCTCGGCGGGGATAATCTTCTGATATCCCCCGCGGCCCCTAAAGCCTCCACGGCCACGACCGCCTCTACGCCTGTCGTTGTTACCGGGTCGGTAGGAGTCGGACGAGAAGTTGCCTACTCCGGCGGGTTTGTCCATCCTAAAAGTGAAGTCACCCTGAGGAGGTCTCGCATCGTTGGGTCTGTAGCCATCGTAGGCACCAGAACGCCGGCCTGTGTCGTCTCCTCTGTAAGAATCATAGTGGTCGAAGCGCCTCGGAGGCGACGGGGAGCGTCGGCGACGGTACTCACGGTCCTCGGGCCAAGGGTTTCTGTAGGAATCAGGAGCACCCGGCGGAGGCGGAAATTGACTGCGAGGAGCGCGATCATAGCCACGATTGCGGTCGTCGCGGTAATTGCCTCTACGAGACGAATACGATGGTCTGTAGGAGCTCATCGTGGGCGCGTTGCGATGTGGATCCTGGTGTTGACGCGTTGAGGGTTACGTTAATCCACAGACAGCACTCAGACGTTGGCTTGCGACAAAACTTTGGGCGGCGACGTATAATGACGGCGTTCCTGCCGGTGCCCTACTTTATCGATAAGATCACGTGGTAGTCGATGCTATGTTGCTCTGTTACGTAATCGGGCATGAAAGACCACTCTGGTTGCATCAGTCATTCCGGAACAGCGGTCACCCAGCGGGCAGCAGTCGTTTTCGGTAGGAGCGTATTGCCGAGGCAGGTGCATTCAGTCATAGGCACGTATCTTGACATTTCTCATTTCATCTGCAATCATCAGAATGGACATTTCAGTGAAGTACCCAGTGGCATTTATTCGGTAGTTTTGCGGGTAAGCGCAGATGGATTCACTCTTGAAGAAAATCATTCACTCTTCAGGTTGTTGTTTAATTACAGCTCCGTCACCCTCCGTCTCACTCGTTACAGCCACCCGTAACAGACATTCTAAAAGACAACGCCGCCACCATCGACAACCAAGTCGCTTCCGTTGAAATAGCTTCCCGCCTTCGAACACAGCATAATTACCACTCCGGCAACTTCTTCTGGCAATCCCATGCGACCGGCGGGGTTCCTCTTCGCCCACATGTTCCTGGCCTCGGCCAAACCTTCGCCCTCGTTCAACACCGTGTCCATGTAGCCAGGACTGATGCTATTGACGTTGATCCCATACCTGGCCCACTCCGCGGCGAGACTGCTCTTTAGCATCAGCAGCGCTCCTTTGCTCGTGTTGTACGCCGCCTGGGGTTGCGGGAAGTTGACCCTGTGCGCCGAGATGCTCGCCGTGAACACAATCCTACCACCACGTCCCTGACGCACCATCACCCTCGCCGCAGCCTGCGCACAGATGAAGGCGCCTGTGGTGTTGATGTCCAAAATCTTGCGGAACTGCGACGCCGGCATGTCCAGCGCGTGCACGCATCCCACCACCCCCGCGAAGCAGACAAGGTGGTCGATCCCTCCAAAGACTTCTACTGCGCGGTCCATGGCCTTCGCAACGCCCTCTTCGTCGGTGACGTCCACGGACAATGCTTCGATGACGGTGTCTGGGAATTTCTCGCGCAGGTCGGCGACCTGCTTCACTGCTTCCACCGACGTGACGTCGAGGTCGAGAAGCATGAGCCCCTTCAGACCGTGTTGGAGCATCGCTCGCACAACCGCCTGCGCAATGGCGCCTGTCCCGCCAGTCACGACTGCTGAACCCTGGAGGACGAAGCGAGATTGGGCGTCATCTGAAGCTGATGCTGTTCGAGACTCGGCGCCGGGTAGACCTTCAAGGCCCTTGGCGAGGGTCATGAAAGGGATTTGGCGCTTTGTAAGCTGATCGCGAGCTGAAGGGTCGGCCATGTTGATGGTGGTGAGCCCCCAAGGTGAGATGAAGGGCCTAAGGAATATGAAACTTCTAACAAGATTGGATTGAACCGCGATCAAATCCGGGGACACTGACTTGCAGTTTGGGGCGGAAAGCTCCGGAGCCTGGCAACCGGTGTCATCAAGTCGAACCTAAGCCATTGACCTCATGGAAGGGGCGACAGGACGCCTTCCACCGGCCAACTCGGCGGAGCATTGTGGCCCGAAACGGGTCTGTGCTGCCGGCCGCGGGGCTCCGCCAGCGGGGTCGTGACTACGTCACCGTCCTCTCGTCGGACCACAACTGTCCACATTATCGACCCAGCTTCACGTTTTCTGACGATAAAGTGAATCAACTCATCTTTGAACGCGCTATCAAGTTGATGATCGCCTGAATGGGCCCGGGAAAGGCTGGTAAGGGCATGCAGTGACACGTGCTACGCGCGCCCCAAGAGGTCCCTCGACGATTCCAATGGTCGACTGATTTTCCCATAATATTCTGTCGTCATGGACATATACCTTAGCCCACAGTTACCAACTTGCGATTCCGGTTTAATATACGATCCTTATTCCGAGAAGATCCGCGCGCAATTGCATCCACTTTTCTCTCCCGCGTTGTCTCGAGCCCAAGTTCAAGGCTTCGCCGGGGGCTAACGAGCTTTTTTCCATTTCTTCCGCATCAACAAAACACTCCGCATCGGCTTTCTCGTTTTTCTGGCCGCACTTGTTGTCGGATTTGCTTTTGGTGGCGGATATCTCAGCTGCGTTTTCGCTTTCATCGACTTTCAGGTCTTCGGGTTTTGGCCAAGGCCACAGTCCTTCCAGGCACTGATCTTCGCAGAGGGTGTTGAAGTTTTCGTCTGGCCTGAACAACCAGAAGCCGTATACCTGCTGTCTTTTTTGGTTGTATGCCACGGCCTGGTAGCGATGACTCTTTGGCAAATCTTCCCGGAGACGGAATTTGGCTAGAACACTTAATTCTCTGGCCATGACGAACAACTTCGCTGTCCAGTCATCCTGGCTGTTGCTCAGACTGTAAAACCGGGTATGTTTCCAATCTCTCCCAACTTTTAGGAACATGTCTGGGCAGCAATTTTTCTGGATGTACCCTTTTTCCTTTAGCTCGATCGCGTTTGACAGGTGGAAACCTTTCTGCATAAGCTGCAGAGTAGATTTGGAAGTGACGCATAGTCTGGCCTCCCACTTCATTACACTCAAGTCTTGAAAGGCGACGCCATTTAGCGTGCTCATGTCGCTGCAGAAGTCGACGCTCACGTAGCTGGGAGGCGTCGTGATTTTTTCGATAAGGGTTGTAGATCCTGGTTGCTGTGTGGGATTTGGTGTCATTTTCGGAATACTATTGACCGGTTGGCTAAAAATGTCTTGTGTCGAGATGTAGTTTTCGAGTCTCGGTAGTGGTTTGTTTGAGGTGAGGTACAATCAAAATTTTGAGCACCAAATGTTCAAACTCCCTGCTTATTTATATTCAAAGCCGTAGACCGTAGAGGTTTCTTTTATCGCCCGATTGGATTAGTGGCTTAAACTCAGAGGCATCGCTTCGGACCAGCCGTGTAGCCTACCCGGCGACCATGCTCTACCTGCTGTATTTAGTGAAGTGACTTTTGACTTATCTCAAGCAATGGTACTTATGCCTAACCACAAAGTCCGTAGACCCAGAACCATATCCATGGAGTGGGCTTTGGTGTGACGAGGCGAAAAATGTCTGTTCAGAGCCCTTCACTCTTTATCAGATGGCACTTTTTGCGAGGCCTTCAGGATATATCTAGATGCCTTCCTGCCTTGCTTTCAATAGCATCGTCTATGGCTGTCGGGGATGCCGATATACACCTTCGAGGCGTTTCGGTCACGCGCACAACTTCGGTAGCCAGTGGTCAAATTCACCCAAAGTCTCCGACCCTCGGAAACGCCCAAGTTGCTCTGGACGATGTCCCATTTAGCGGGGCAACAAAGAATCGGCCATTTTGTTTCTTGGATGAAGTTGGAAAAACAGCCTCTTAGTGAGAGAAGAGCAATACGTCTGCTATTCCCACTTTTCAGTCATTTTATCAAAAGTCTACCACCCGATTGCTAGTAAAGTTGAAGCAGCTGAGTCACATTGGCACCAAGGTCACTCAGCCACACTATGGCCGAGAACCAATAGATATTTACTCCATATCTAGACTGGGTCTCGTGGGCAAAGTAGTAACCTTACCTCATGCCTATCCCCACTGACGAGGATTCCAGTGGGGCCGCCCAACGAAGGCTCCCAGGGTCACTTGTACACGGCAAGGTTGCGTTACTTCGTCCGTACTCCCAAAATCATCGTCATACTACTATCTTCGCAACGCAACCTTGCCGTATGGTTATCCAGTACCGCGCCAGCTTTTGCGGTTCCAAGCGCAGATGACTTAGCCTTATGTAGCCCAACCATACTGATCGCTATTAACGCTACCATTGTACTACTGAGAATAACAAATATGCTGAGTAAGAAAAATATTAGGGGCACGTCAAACCGAGGGAGAATGAATGTAGGAAATTGCAGACGGGGGACGACAGAAACGGAAGATAACAAACGTCACGACAGTGACCAGCACAGATACCTGGTCCGTGATTAGAGTCCCGGAATCTGAGCTGTGGTTGATGCCCCGAGTTGGAGTCTTTTCAGAGATTTCGCTTGCGTTAACGGGGTCGGTCAAACAAGGTTTTTTTTCTCATGCTGGGATCTGAGACCTCGTCCCGACCTGGACCAGACATTTTACTCTATGGTTGACCTATTACGGTAAAAACCGCCGGCGAACCAACGGCCGATCATGGCTGTTGAGCCATGTGCCTGAAGCCCCATCCTGGAAGACGCGCATTCAGGTGTACCGGTTTGCGTCGGTCAATGTCGTACTGTTGGAAGGGTTTTGGTACATTACTCCGAAAATTTCGGTTCATAGATTCGCGTGGTAACTTGGGTTTGAAGGTTCTCTTCATGGAAAACTTGTGCAGATGATTTCGCGAGGCCAGGTGACGTGAGGCAAGATTCGGAGAATATAGGATGAGACGCAGAGGAGGCCTGACGCACTTTTTGGTTGGCGTCAGGCGATTTTATTTCTGTGCTAATCTCAAGATCCTGATTGTTCATGTTCCTGTCAACATTCTCAGAGAGTCCAAGAGGGCTGGTAATGAGTGCAGAGTAGGCCGGGACCGGCATTGTACGCAGGCCACCGTCACTAAACTATGTTTGTTGACTGAAATAATTTGCCATGCGCAGGATACGCCTCCGGAGACGCCATGGCTAGATTATAATAGATTGATTGCGTTTGTCTAAGTTTTCTTGCAATGGGCCGGGCAATGAAGCCGGCGAGATGAGAACTTGACGAGATGCGAGGTGCATTTACCGCGTCACGAACTCCCAGTTATGATGTTGGGAAGGCCGTGTCTCCTCCATCGACCTCGAACAGTCTGTCGTTTCCAAGGTTAAGGTCATTCACCTGAGCGCGTCTTCCATTCAACATGAATCACATTCATTTCATCACTCTCTTGTTGGCACTTGTTTCCGTGTCCTACTCCCAACAGTCAAAACTGCCAAGCTCTTCACACTCTCGACTTTCTACTTTCCGTAACACATCATGCTCTGCCACATCATCCACGGCGTCCGCGTCCTCAGCAGCTCCTAGCGGTAAACCAGCAGACTACATGATCTTCGCTAGAGATGGTATCACCAAGCAGGACGGCGATGGTTTCGGCAACACCCTGGCAGGCCTCGTTGGGGTTGACAACATGGACGCACTCTTCAACAATGCCAATATCCCCACTGCCTGGCGCGCAAACCTCACCCCTGACCAGCTCGAAAAGGTCAAGGCCGACCGTGTCGTTGCTGAGGCGAGCATCAACCACCCTCTATCCCGCGATTATCCGAATTCCGGCGCAGGCAAAGCTCCAGCAGCCACCCAGCAAAAGCGTGCCGAGGTAGCCCAGACACCGACCCCCAACAACGACATCTTCGACCTGCGCACACTCTCAACTCCACCCAGAGAGAAAGAGACCCTGCCAGACTACCGCTACGACGATCCCGCCGGCGAGGGCATCACCATCTACGTTATCGACACCGGCGCCTTCGACTTGGGGCACAGCGAGCTTGCCGCCCCTGGTGGCCGAGTCACCCGCCGAGAGCTCAACACCGCTCGGAACTGGGAATCCACCCGCCAAGAGATCCTACACGGTACCTGCGTGGCCTCCAAGGCTGTAGGAGTTACAACAGGCGTAGCCAAGCGCGCCAACCTCGTCGGCGTGCGCATCAGCCTCCACGAGTTCGGCGTCCTGCGCGGCCTGCAGAGCGCCTACAACGGCATCAAGAAGAAAAACCTCAAGGGCAAGGCCGTCGTCACAACCTCCGTTATCGTGCGTTTAACTGACTACAGCTACGCTTCCTCGATGCACAGCGTGCTCGAATCACTCATCAGCTTTGACATACCCGTCATCGCCGCAGCAGGCAACAGGTTCGGCCAGGCAGGCCTCACGGAGCCCGACAGGGCGCCGGCGATCTTTTCGAAGGTACTGCCCATCATCGTCGTGGGTTCCGCCGACAGGAACTTCCGGATGGCCGCCACAAGCCAGCGCGGCAACTTGGTTACGACATGGGCCATTGCCAAGGACATCAACTGCGCCGACTATAGCACCGGGACGACTCTGGCCATCCACTCTGGCACATCCTTCGCGGCGCCCCAGGTGGCAGGTCTCGTGGCCTACTTCATGTCACACCCTGACTTCTCCCCTGGATTCCCCGCCGGAGGCGTCGCCAAGGCAGTTCGCGATGTTGTGAGAGCCCTTTCGTACCCGCGAGTCAATGAGACGGGATACCCGCCGATCGCCTGGAACGGCTACGATAGGGACCTCGAGTGAGCCAACCCCGATAGCGACACCGACAGACGAGCCCACCGCGGCGTGAGACGTGATCTCGGCAAAGCCTGCTCGTGAGCGCCCGCAGCGGCGCCGACTGCGCGTCCGACCGGTTCGCCTTCAGGGGGTCTCCCTGGAGGGAACCCGGGCGGCAGTCAAAGCGGAGGCCCTTCGGCAACCACGACATGCATCACGGCGACTGCGAGTCCGGAGCCGCCGAAGTGCAACATTTGCGGTGCGGAAATTGCGACAAACGCTGCTGAGAACCAGGGAGGACAGGTCGGGTGTCCCGGGGCCGACGTGGCGCGGAGTGCGTGCGAAGCCAACGACGAATGCAAATGTGAGTCTCTCGGTAACTCCCATCCTGTTTCGGACAGGTGCTGACTGACGATAGTAGCCTGGGCCCTTCGCAAAGAAGACAGCGATACATACACAACTGACGTGTGTCTCATATACACAGACACTGCGACGAAGACTGTTGGCGCAGCACCGCCAGATCCCGAGAGCAAGTGTCCCTTCAGGTGCAACGACAAGGGTTGCCCACCTCTGTAATCCGAAACTAATGTTTGTGTTGATTTTGGAGTCTACGGAATGAAGTGTTGGGATTTGCTGTGACGGATCTCAGATGTGATCAAATGAGCAATTCGATATTCAGTTTGCAGTCAAAGCTAAATCATCATCTAAGTTTTGACGATTTTAGCAAAAGGTGTTGCTTTGGTAGTGCCATCCTCTCTTCATCTTTGATCGGCAGTAAGTCTATGGGCTTGAAGCGTAGACGGAAGAGTAATCAAAATTTCCAGGGGAAGCTGGATATATACACATAGAAGCTGAATTGGAAGTCTTATGGAGCAGACAAGCAGCGCACTTAACCGATCAATCAGGCACGATATGGGGTCTCTGATTGACTGTTTAGTATAAAATAGGGCCTCTGATTGACTGATTAATTAGATATCTGATTAATCTAATATAAAATACCTATTTAAGAGGTTAATAAAGTTATTATAAAGTAGTTTTATAGTTATACTTACTTATTTATAGTGTTAAAGGGCTAGAGATACCTTGTCGTCGCCCCCTTGTTGCCCCCTCGTCGCCTCTAGTTACTATATTTACTTCTAAATAAAATAATAACCCCTAACACTTACTATACCACTTTAAAGCCAGTTCTAGAGGTATTATATATACTCTAATATTATAAACTTTATTAAGAGCCTCTATAATATTAATATAAACTCAGTAAAGCTAAAAACTCTCTTATAGTTAGTTACTATTATAAGTATCGTCAGAATATTGAGGGTAAGGTAGCTGAGGGTTAGGTAGGTCTACTGATGTAAAATCTACTACTGAATAGAATTAGTAACTAGTTACCTAGTTACCTGGTAATAATATTAATCCAGCTCGTCTGCCTCATTAGTAAGAACCTTATAGGTTTAACTATTAAGCTATTAATAGTATTCAGAGTCTTTAGAAACTAGCTTTAAAGTAAGGAAAGTAAATATACTATAAGTAGGTAGTAATATTAAGCGAGAAGTAGCTTTATAAGTATACTATTGTCTCTAGTACTCCTCTAGCCTAATTTTCACCTTATAAAGCTATTCCTATTGATATAAATTACTCTACCGCCTTTTAAGCTATTATAATCCTTATCTAGAGTGGAGAATTATAGTAGTAATATAAAAATAAAACTTACTAAGCTTCATATAATATTTATTTAATACCTACTACTTATTGAGTACTAATAGTTGAAAATAACTAGCAGAGTTAAAGTAACTATTATAAACTCTCTAGAGATAGGTTATTTATTAATAGGGTATATATTCACTATAGGTATAGTTAGGAATATTAGTAATAGATACTACTTACGATTGTGACACTTAACTTCACTAAGATAACCTTATTAACCTTAGAGGCATTATTGATATTAATAACTGGGTATTAGTAATCTATAAGGCTGTAAAATTAATCTTTTTATCTATAAGCTTATTAAATAGTTTCTTTCAGTCTTTAAGATAATCTATAAGATATTTTATATTTATTATAACCTCCTAGAGTTAATTATAATTATTATTTTTACCCCACTCTTAGTATCTTATAATCCAAAAATAAAAAAGCTTAAAGATATCTCTAATTTTAATAAATAAATATTAGTTTTTATTAGTAAGAATATTAATATTATCAAGATAGTTCTAAGCCTAAAGTATTATCCTATTATTAAGAATAAAGCTATTAATCTATTTCCTTTTAGTAAGAACTTACTGGATTATTAAGTATATAGAGTTCTACTTTATATTATTATTCAGTATTAGTTATAACTCCTAGGGAGACTCTTTCTATAATATAAAACTATTACTAATATTATCAGTCCCAGAACTATTAGGGATTACTAAAAATCTCTTAGTATATTATAGAGATAATTTAATATATTTAATAATATTTTATAGTTTACTAACTAATCTTTAAGTATATTAGAGTTTAAAGTCTACTTATAGATATTAAGTATTAAGGTGATTATTAGATTCTTACTTGAAGGTATTCTTATTAGTATTATATAGGAATACTCAGCTAATAAGGTTAAGGATATACTTATAGTATCTTATCCTCTAATCTTAAGTATTATTATTAGTATATTTATCTGAAAGGAGGGGGAAAAGATATTATATATAAGTATTATTATTATTAGTATTATCTGAAACTAGTATACCTATATAATTAATAATATCCTAATCTCTAGTAATATTATATATTATATTAGTAATATTCTCGCTATTATAGGTATTAGGTTAATATCAGAAAGCTAGGAGGTATTAGGTTTACTTTCCTAACTTATTAAGAAAGTAACTAAAAATTATAATAATTATATATCTATTAGGTAAGATCTAGAGATTAAAAGAGAAGTAGATCTTTATAAGGACTTTATAAAGTTAAATTTTAATCTAGATTTTCTTAGTTATATATAATATAGATAATTAGTTTTTTAGAGTCTTATAAGATAATAGGAGTTAGTAGAGGAGATTAGGATAGAATTAGTATAGGAGGGACTGTAGATATTAGTTTTAGAAGGTTATAAAAAAATTACTAATATTAATAAGGAAGCTAACAGTAAGCTTAAGAGACTTTATAACTTAGGATTTTAATATAGTAACTAAAGTAAAGTAATATTATTTTGCTAGTAATAATATTTCTACCTTATTATTATTATTATTAGAAGTAATAAGTTTTAGAGTGGTTATTTTAATAATATAATACTTCAGTCTGAAATAGATACTTATAAAGGATATAGACTAAGTTTTAAAGAGAATATTAAGATAGTTCTTCTTATTATAATAATAGTATACTTAGAAGATTTTATCTATATAGTTAGTTAGGATCTATATACTATTAATATTTTAGGAGGCTTATTTTAGATATTTCCAGTTAGAATCTTATAATTAAAGAGATTCTCACTCTTAATCTAGCTTCTCTAACCTTAAAATCTTTTCTTTAAGATAAAATTATTATTAATAAAGTATCTATCCCTCTATATTACCTAGGGGAGGTTTTTAATAGTATTATAGCTATTAAGATCTTAAGATAATATCTCACTAGTATTTAATATATTCCTAATCTGGAAAATAATAAATTAAGGTAGAGGGAAGCTGAATATAGTTTAGAATATTATTAAATTTAATTAATAATATAAGAGAGAGTTAATTAGTAGTGTTAATATAGATATAATATATAGTAAATATAGGTTATTAGTTATTATAGGTAGAGTATATACTAAGCTACAGCTGTGTAATTTTTTTTATATTAAGTATATTCTTAATCTGAATCTCCCTCAGACTAACTTTTATACCCCCTAAAAGTAGTAAGCTTAGTAATAAAAACTACTTTTATAATATAACTAGTAATAAAGTTCAGTCTATATTTATAATACTGAATACTATAGGTTCAAATCCCGTTAAGAGTATATAGTAGCTATATCCTCTTTTTTTACTAACCTCTTATTAGTCTAGAGGCTGGATTATAGTTATTCTATATCTTTATTAATATTAAATCAATCAGGTATAATATAGGGTGTAAAATTGACTGTTTGAAATAGAAAATTAGCTATATCTGATTGGTTGATTGATAAAAGTGGGTCAGATATCTGATCGGCTAAGTGCGCTACAGACAAGAAGCCTGAAGAAGAATAGCTTTAGACTGCCTGTTGAGAATTTGATACTGAGTCTGTAGTTCAAATTGCGAAGCAGTATAAATTCATACTCTCACAAGCTGTTGTGTTCTGAATGATGTTGAATTGTCTGTTTTGTATTCAATGCGGAATACGTGGAGCGATACGCTGAGCGAAATTGATGTTAACTCCACACATGACATAGTGATATGCTCTTGTCAATATGCAGTTTACTAATAATAAAGATAGTTAGAAAGCTCTACTAGCAGCTTAAAGGTAAGGGATGATAGGCTTATGCTTGTGGAGGGGAAAAGACGCGCTATGTGTTCATCCGAGGCTCTTTATAAACTGTTTCTAGAACTAGATTTACCAAGCTTCTCAGTAAGCTTAAGCCCTTGCAGATAGATTATAGTATATTATTATTCAATAACTCTAAATTCAAGTAAAATCCCCCATGTAGCAGGGAAAATTCACCAAGCTAGGTCACATTAGCCTGACAGAATCATAGCTTCTATAGACTAAACAATCCCTAACTAAAGCTGAGTTAGTATCACAGCTGACTTTCCAAGATCATGCCTGTGGAATACACTAGCTTCTATAGACTAAACAATCCCTAACTAAAGCTGAGTCAGTATCACAGCTGACTTTCCAAGATCATGCCTGTGGAATACACACGATCCTAGAGATAACGGAAAACAGCGAAGATCCTTGTAAACAAAGATGGCACATGGAACAAAGGTATACACAAAACTCTTGAAGATCAAAGATAATAGCAGAAATCCCATTCAACAGGGATCACAATGAATACGTACAAGACTGCTAGAGATCAAGGAAGACATTTTTCCCAGTCCCAGGGAATCCCATATATCACAAGCTATATGCTGCAAAGTACACCAGTGACTTACAGGTATAAAGGATAATGGAAGAAGTAGGTAGCTATTGCTAGGGGTCAACCGATATTCTTACTGTGGAATACTTTTATAGCTCCCGGAGATGAAGGACGACAGTGGAGGCCCCGACCGATGGAGGTTGCCCAGCAATTACAACAGAATGTATCGGATGTCGTACTAGGTGGCCCTTGGGTAGGTGTGTAATGGTAGCAAAGGTCGCGGAGGACCCAGAGCGCTTCTTCTACGTTCCAAATGTTCGGCTCCTGATGCTCAAGAGAATTGAAAAATCAAACCCGAGCAGTGAAGTAAACAGTGATGAATTACAAAACAAGGGGAGCACCTACATAAAATGGCCACAGCAATCAAACCCAAAGGACTACATGATTCAACACCAAAAGCGATGCAGTGCGAGAACTTTGCATATCCTCGCACTCATCATACTAAACGAAAATGGTCCATTTTGCCGCAGTTGACTCTAGAAACGTTTACACCTTCGTGGCGCAAGTCACAGGGATATGTCTCAACTTTAGAAAAGGCGCGCTGTTCTCCTACTGGCTTGAGGTCATGGGGTGTTCTCTGTGGCAATCTCGGCCGGGGATACATCCTTTTAAGTCGGATCAAAAGGCCGAACGTCACTGCGAGGCTCTTGATTTACGAAGCGTGATTAGGACCCGTTGGCCTGACGGAATGATGGGGAGATCTTTTGGTCCAAGTGCTACGCGTAGAATAAGTAGCTATCCTACCCTGAGGACTGAAGTTGCGGCTTGAAGCAAGCACATGTGATAACTTGAAGCATTGCGGTACTGAGGAAGAGACCCTAGGTACGGACTGGCGATTCAAAGTTCCAACTCTGCTGCGGCAACGAGGGGGGAGTGACGGAGGGACCTACCTCCTTGTCACTGTAGGCTGAGCGTATTTTGACACAGAAAAGCTACAACTACCTTCAATCGGATGTCGTTGAAGGTCTATTCATCTAGCGGAACCAATTCCCGACATCTGTGCCTGAGCGTCGCATCGCGAAGACTTCATATGGTTTCAGGGACCCCTATCAGCCAACCAGGAACACCATGCCACGTGACGACATCTGCTGGAGACATCCATCGGCAGCATCTCGACTTCGCACCACAGTTCACTCTGGCATGGACGACAAGGTTTACGTATACTCTTGGCCGTGTCTATTAGATTACGTAACGCTCTATGCTAAGGGGAATCATCTTGAACAGTCGCCAAGCATGCCATGCAAGTATGCATAGGACTGTATGCACAAGGGGAGGCGCTGTCTATCTTTCTCTCTGTCTCTCACTTCTCCCAAAAACCAGCAATTTTTGTGACATCCAGAACTCCGGTGGTCACGCGCGACCACAGTTATGTAACGGAACATGCTTATGCTCAGACAACATACGGCAAGGAAAAGCAGTTGGGTACGCTAATGTTTACCTGCGGTTGAAGTTGAGGAACTTGCTCTGTTGATCTTGTCAGCAACTGAACGGTGTGGACCAAGGACGCGGAAGTACTTACAGCAAGGAAAAGAATGATCACGTTGCTTCCGACAAAAGCGAGGAAAATGCCCATATCCCTCCAGCGGTTGTCGAAGCTCAGGTCGAGCGGGGTGTAGAACTCGTCGCCAACCTTGTAGGCGCAGTACTGACAGTCCTGGGTGTTGTTGTTCGCAATGTAGCCGGGTCCGCCGCGCTCAAAGAACGGCTGCATGTACTCGCCGCAGGTCTGGCCGTCGGGCGCCTTGAAGGGGTTGAACTCGGCCTGGGTGCAGGCCACCTTGAGATCGTGCAGCGCGGTGGTGACCATGCCTCCAATAAGGCGCGTGAAGGGGTCGAGTTCATAAAGCCATGCGCGCCAGAAGCCGGGCATCTGGGGGGCGGGGATGGTGACACCGCAGAAGAGGGCGAAGGTGATCATGATGAAGGGGTCGAACTGGGAAGAGATGAAGGGACTAGGCGTCAGGGAAGCCAGGGCCTGGCCCAGGGACACGGAGAAGAGCTCCGTGATGAGGATCATGAGGAATTGGTAGCCTGCGCGGGAAGATTCCGTCTGGAAACCGGGCATGTAGTACAGTGGCAAAAAGAAGGCGACGGAGCAGAGGATGGAGTAGGGCAGCTCTGCGACGGTGATGGCTGCGGCAAAGGTGAGAGGGTTGTACATCTTGGATGACGACTCGCGGAAGAACAGGGCGCGCTTGATGTGGAACATGACCTCGACTTGACTGATGATAAGGGCCGGAAGGACGGTGACCTGGAACATGACGAAGACCTTGTACTGAAGCGAGGAACGGCTGTCGTCGAGGTTGAGGTAGGTGAGACCAGTGATCAAGGCGACGATGACGTGGTTGAACAAGCGGGTGAAGAGGTAGTTGGGGCTGCGCCAGAAGCTGAGGTTCATGCGAGAGATGACAACCTTGAGCTGATGCAGCTGAGGAGAGGCATACTCCTTGGCGAGGTCGGGGTTGACGTCGCGGCCGGCAGCGATGCGCTGCTCCTTGAGCTGAGAGATGGTGTCCTTGACGTTGGCAAGCTCGGCGCTGTCGTTCCAGATGTCGGCCCAGTCGCGGTCTCCTACACGAGGGGCGGAGCCAGCACCAACGGCCTCGAGCATGTACTCGGCGACGTTGTCGGTGGGCTTTGCGACGGCTCCGTGGCGCTTGAGGTAGTCACGGAGGACGACGGCATCCTGGCCAATGTCACCAAAGTAGACGGTGCGGCCACCACGTTGGAGGAGGAGCAGGCGGTCGAAGTTCTCGAACAGGGCGGCATTCGGTTGATGAATAGTGCATAGAATCGCCTGGCCGGCAGCAGCAAGCTTCTTGAGGAAACGCACAATGTTGAAGGCACTCTGGCTGTCAAGACCAGAAGTGGGTTCGTCCAGGAAAAGAAGAAGCTCGGGCTTTGCGGCAAGCTCAACACCGATCGTCACACGCTTGCGCTGCTCGACAGTCAAGCCAAACTCCGGTGATCCAATAATGCAGTCTGCGATGTGCTCCATCTCCAAGAGGGCGATAATTTCCTCGACGTAGGCGTAGCGCTCGGGGATAGGCGTCTCGTAAGGCTGGCGCAGGAGGGCAGAGAAACGAAGGGCCTCGCGGACGGTCTGAGAAGGGTCGTGAAGGTCGAGCTGCTCGGCGTAGGACGTGCTTCGTTGGAACTGCTTGCCGGGTTTGACACCGTCGACAAGGACGTCGCCGTGGATTACTCCAATGTTTTTCCTAGCGGCGAGCACGTCGAGAAGTGTGGTCTTGCCAGCGCCGGATGCTCCCATCAAAGCAGTGAGTTGACCCTGTGAGATATGTTAGTTCTGTGTGGCCCATGTACATGCTGTGGTTCTTAGTCAACTTACAGGCTTCACGTAGCCGTACACTCCATTCAACAGGCGACGAGTGCCACCAGGAACGGGAACGTCGTAGTTGAGGTCCTCCCAGGTCAACACACTGGCCGAGTCTTGTCGCAAATCCGAGGATTCCTGCGCTTCGCCGTGACGCTTGGCCTCCCTCTTCGCCAGGAGTGCGTCATTCAGCTTCTTGCGCTCCTCATTGGGCTTCTGGTACACCTTGGCCGAATTTCCACCGCCAGCGAAGTTGACGAGTTCTCCAAGGGTGACGTTCATGATGAGGAAAAAGACAATCAAGGCCAGAATGATGCCCCAGTTACGCCAGAGATCTCCCTTGAAGTACGAGAACGCGTTGGCAATGTAGGCCGAGCCATCGACGAGCGTAGTGCCGGACACGGAGCCGGCGAGGGTGCAGACCTGATGGTTGATGTCGGTGTAGCCCGGGCCTGAAGGGATGAGAGACTCGTCGGAGCAGGTCAGCTGCAGACGGCTGAACTCATTTTCCATCATGGCACTGAAGGCAAGACCTAAGGCGTTCACCCAGTAAATCCAGCGGAGCCACTTGTGTTCAGATTGGTACTGAATCAGGTAGCCTGAGGTGACCACGAAAAAGGTGATCAACACCACCGCGCTTTTGATTGCGATGTCAAAGTCCGATCTACGTTTCTTGATTAGCATGATAAACAAGTGGAATAAGATAGAGGAGCCGAGTCATACGATATGCATCCAATGGTTCTGAAGAAGAGAGTCATGGCGATGTTTCCGGAGAGGATCATGAGGTAGAAGGTGAAGAATGCGCCGGCGTCGCGAACAAGTCCCGACATCCAATAAACGATTAGGCTGAAGACCATGATCTGACTTGCCGCGAAAGCCTGGTCGACAATAATCTGCGCGATCCAGAGGGCCGATGGACGATGGAAAGCGTAGGCCTTGTGTTTGTTGACGATTGCGCGACCGGTCATGGTGCCGGCGAGCTCAGAAAAGGCTTGGAAGGCGTTAAAGAGGAGCGAGATGAACATGAGACCGCCCTTGCTGAAAGAACTGGCGGAAGTAGAGCCGAGACGGAAGAAGAGGGTACCGAGAACGATGGCGATGACGATGGAACGAACCCAGGAGAGGAACAGAGAGAGACGATCCTGGAGCTTCAGGACAAATTGACGCTTCATCAGCGCCCAGACCTGCAGGTGGAAGCCGACGGCATAGACAGAACGGTGTGAGGAGCCACGTTTGGCCTCGCGAACGGCGACTTGGAAGTCCTCGTGCTTCTCAGTCTCCTGAGCAAGCCTTGCCTTGTACTCCTCCATCTCGCTGTCGAGCTGCTTTTGGAACTTGGACGTCTTGAAGGCCTCGGCGAGAGTCTCGGGACTATGAGGGGCGTTCTCGGGCGAGCGGCCCGCGACATATTCACGCTCGAACTCGTCGGTGCAGCCGGTAACATAGTCGGGAGTGGTCTGTCTGGGGCGGGGAGCGAAACCGAGACCTTCGAAGTAGGCGCGAGCTTCCTTGGCAGGACCCAGATAGACCTGCTTACCGCCATCGATGACCATGACCTTGTCGAACAAGTTGTAGATGTTCTCCGAAGCCTGGTAAAGGGAAACAAAGGTGGAGGTCTGGTACAGGTTCGTCTGAACACGCAGGGACTTGACGAAGTCGAGGGCAGTACTGGCATCGAGACCACGGGTACTGTTGTCCCAGGAGAGGACGCATGCGTTGGTGATCATCATCTCGGCGATGGACACGCGCTTCCTCTCGCCACCAGACACACCGCGAACGAAGGCATCACCGACAACGGTGTGGCGGGTGTGCTCAATGTTGAACATCTTGAGGAGAGTGCTGATGACCTGCTCCTTGAAGTCGTTCTTGGACATGCCGGCCGGGCGCTTGGCGGGGACTTTGGTGTCCAAAGCGAACCCGAGGGTCTGCTCGACGGTAAGGGTCGAGTGGTGGATGTCGTCCTCCTGGTTGTACACGGCCTCGCCGCGATAGCGCTTAAACTCGTCGGCCGCGAAGGGGCCATAGCGCACATCGCCAGTCACGCTGGTGTAGCCAGCGCGCTGGTTCGCAATGGTCTTGAGGAACGTGGTGCATCCCGAACCAGGCTTGCCGAGAACCAGAACCATCTCTCCAGGCTTGCAGACACCCTTGAAGTGGTCCAGCAAGGTAGCTTCGACACCCTTCTTTCCCAGGCCCAAAATGTTCATCACGGGAGTGACATAGTTGACAAAGTCGACGAAAGCATCGGGAAAAGTCTTGACGTAGTTGGTGGTGCCGCCCATACCCGTCACGGTGAGACCGTCCCAGTAAGCGCCGACATGCTTCGGTCTGATGCCGGCCTGGCGCTCAGCTTCGACGCCGCCGCGCAAAACGGCCTCGAGGTCAAACTGCTCTCCGTCCGTCTCGGAAGAAGGCGAAGCTGAGTTGACGTTTGCGACGGCCTTTTCCGCGTCGTCGGGCTTTCCGCGGCTGTGGTGGCTGCTTCTCCTGCTCGCACGCGACAAGCCAGATAGCTCGCGCTGCAGCTCAGCAAACTCTGCTTCGGCCTGGTGAACAGAAACACCGGTGTTGATCGCGCTGAAGCCATTGGGGTTGTTGCGCCGAGCTTCCTCTCTTTGCTGTTCAGGGTCGGCGACAGTCGAGGTCGAGGATCGAGGGGCCGGGGTTGTATCGGTCACGTTCTTTTCGTTGGCAACGGGGCTGCCACCGGCGGCAGCCTCCTGCTGCTTCTCAAAGTCCCGGTCCGCCATTGGACCGTTGGGCTGAGGTGAAGATGGCGATCGAGTGGCAGTTCACCACGACGCAGGTTCGTAGACGTAGAATAGAATGCCAGGTGCGAAGGTAGCGCGTGTTGGAGGTCTAATAAAGATTATAAGTAACGGTGATGGCAATCCGGAAAGTGGCGGACACTGGCCCGTGCCGGTGAGACGATGGTGTAGTGGATGTCGAAGTACAACGAGGGCCCGGATAGATGACCCGCGGCGTGGGGATGAAGGAGGTTTAAAGAGAGAGAGTAGCAGGGTAAGCTGTGGTATGGAATAAACCCGAGAACGCAGATCCTCGGGGTATGATCAAGTACAATGAAAGTGTCAATGTACGTGATGAGAGAGTGTTGGGAGTTGCTTCAGACCAGTAAGTGGTCCTTCCGCGGACGAAAACGGTGGGTGGATGAAACAAGAGACGGCCGACAACACAAAATTCAACCAGGAGCAGGCGTCTGGAAGACGATGCTTAAGAAGAAGAGGCAGATCGACGCTGGAGCAAAGCGGATAAGAAGAGGAGAGCACGAAAAAAAAAAAGTACTGAGTGACTCCCTGCTGGTATACGAGCTTGGCCTGGTACTGACAACAAGGGTATAATGCAGGTGTCCCCGTCGGATCGACTTCGGGACCCTCCCAAACAGAAAAGATATTACCAATCAAGGGTCAGTGACAATTACAACTTCGGAGCTACTGTGGCAAAGCCCGGACGTAGGAGGACTTAAGGCCGTGGTGGGTTAACCGGCAGCAGTTCCAAGCCGACGAGAGTGCGGCGGAGGAGACGACGACGAAGAAAGACGAAGGGTTTCAGAGTGGGTATGTCCAGGTACTGTATCCGTACACTAACTGCTAGGTATCCGTATAGTAGAGGTATCTGTATCCGCACACTACAAATCACTTCGTATACTAAAAGCCCACATGAGCAAAAAAGGTACATGGGGTTTACGCCTGTTGCCAGTGGGATATGTAGGTGCCGTATTCGGCGGTGCTTAGCAACCAACCCAGCCAAAGATCCAAGGCAAAGGCCAACGCCGTAGCCAGCTGGCAGTACTAAGTACTGCAAGAATGCGCCCTACCGCGTAGATATCTCTCCGCGATACGGATGATGCAGTGTAGCTCGACACTCGAGTGCTGCTGGGTCTGAGTCTGACAGGGTGGGTGGAGAAGAGCCCCACATGCAATGAAATGTCGGGGGTCTGCCAGACAGGATCCATGCCCAATCCATGGATGTGAGAAGGATGGTGGAATACTGGTGGGGCTACGGCTATGTGGATCACAGTCGCCGTTTCTTGGCAAGGTCCCACGGGTCTCCATGTTGGCGATGAGCTATGCTGAGCCATCCTGAGCCATCCTGAGCCATCCTGAGCTATCCTGGGCCATCTTTGATACTAATGCGGTCACAGGTCGGACGGCGAAGAGTCAGGCGTGGTCGCCTTCGTGGACGTGCTGCTTTCCCAGAGGGGTAAGGGAGGTTGACGAGACGGCACTGACAGCTGCGATTCGGAGAAGATGTGGAAAACAATCTGATGTCGCGACGAGAGGCGGTCAGCGATGGGACGAGATGGGATGAATTGGCCGATCGGCCACCACCACGTACCTCGGGGTGTGAAGTCTGGAGTGTGGTGTAATTAGTCACTTGCCGCTATTCAGAGGAGGGGGGGGCTCATCGGGAAAATGAACCTGAAAAAGCTTCCCTCTTCCGCAGAAAAAAAACCTGTCCCACGACCTATATGCTGAGAGGGAACCGGCAATAGAAAATGCCGAATGGATGGTTGTTCGCCATGTGAGTATTTCGTCCTCGACTGCAACCTAAACACGTGTAGCTCTCACCTGCCAAAGCAAGCCTTATTTCAGCGATCAATGGAGAAAAAGTAAGCATGGAAGCGATGGTCGTCGACTTCGAAACACTTGTGTCCGATATTGCACGCCAATGAAAGAGGCTGATAATTTTCCCGAGGCGTAAGACGCAATCACAGGTACGGATACTGTGTAGGCAAAGGGTGCACTGGAATCTGCAGCTGGCGTGTTTTGGACGGGTTCTGGTGGTGAACAGGTATCTGTACCCTGTCAGTACAGTCCGTAAAGAAATGAAAATAACGATGTGAAAATCTCAGTGTTGGAGGCGGCGGGAAGAAAAGTGGAACAATGGAAGACGGAGGAAACTGCTCCGCTTTACGGACTTGTTCGGCTTTCCGCCGCAACTTCCATTCCAAAGGCTGCAAAGGCTGGATGAAGCTGTGCGGCTTGCTGTAACGCTTCAGGTGCCTTCCTTCCAAGTGCTCGCCGAATTCGCGCTGACGGCCAAGGGGCGTATTCTCCACCTGCAAGGTTTTTTCTTCTCTTTTCCGCATGTCCTCTGCCAAACGTCGAGACTGAACTTGCGTGAGAGATCCCACCTCGTTCCGTCCTATCATTGCCTGCCCTGGCTCCCTACCGTTGCCTGCCGTTTGCTTCCAGCATTGTGACTGACAAGCGCGCACTGATATGTCGCATTTGGCCAATCAAATCCTCCGGAATAGCCACTCTGTCATGCTGGTGGGGCACAACAGTCGGTCTCGAGTCATCCCGGAAGGAAGGTCACGCAGGCTTACGACTTCCGTTTTAGGAATGACCTTTTCAGGCACGCCGCTTACTCAGCGGCATGACGAGCCAATAAACAGCTCGCACTGGCTGAAGGCTCTCCAGACACAGCCAACGAAGCCTCAGTTTTCCCTGCTCTCGATTGTTATCACCAGTCCATCCCGGCTGTGGCGTCGAATCCAGGTCCTTTTCACCGTCTTCCTTTGCAACGGCGTCATATTGCGTTCCCACAGCTCGTTATTATCCAGCCAGACGGAGCTCTTCCTCTATCTTCCGACTAGCCGTTCCCGCCAAACTCCCGCCAAACTTTTCACCAGCGAAAGAAGCATATCTCGACTTCACTCGCCCGCTTTACATCTCGCATGTCACCCGTAAATCTCAGCTGTGAGGGTCTCTCCACCTTTGGCTTTCCAGGTACAGGTCCCCCCCACACTGGCGAATAAATAACGGAACAGGGTCTCCATGCACGAGATTGCGCTGCAACAGGCGTCTGGCATCTGTGCCTGCTTGTGGGTATACCTACCAATGTCGATGCCCCTTACATAAGCTTCCGTCCGCCCAAAACAAGACACGAGGCAGCCGCCAGGCTGCGACGCTCGTCCGAGATGGAGGGCGAAAAGCGAGATATGAGGAAAGAAAACACGCAGAGCAAGTCGCTGTGGATACCGGTCCCAGCGGGCTCCAATCCTACCTTACGCAGTGGAACCGTAGCTTAAAGTTGCAGACTTCGAACATCGTCCACCGTGACGGCGAAATGCTCCCAGAGACGATAACCATTACCGCACGCAAAGGTACCCTTCACAGAAAAGTAACCACATCTCTCTACTGCCTCGGGCCTCTACCCCGGATAGCTCCACGCGCAGCTCTGTGTTTACGGATACATCTCGCTCTCTCGCTATTAGGGCTGACCCTATGCTACGCTACTGGAGCAAGAAGTATCCAGAAATCGGTGTGATCAGGACTTTCGTATCCGTACATCTGCCAAGCCTGTCTCCGACGTGAGTCACCGTCGCATTGCGAAATTCGCTCTAAACCATCAGCATGCTCGAGTCTGTTGTCAAGCACCGGCGTACAGCAACGGCGTGGACTTGGTGTGTGCCACGATAGCCAGCATCATCACAGTCACAGTAAGACCAATGGCTCGTACCTAGTACCCTGCCGCCGCGCCTCCCGCGCACTCTCCCGCTGCAGGTCACACATTCTCAAGTCCGCTCTGCGGTACGGTCCCGACTTCGCGTCGTCGCATTTCGGCCGAGAAACCGGAGGAATCTTGTCATGATTCCTTTCGTTATCCACGTTATCCAGGTCGTCATCGTCATCAACGTTGGCTGACAATTTGCTTGATGATAAATCAACAGTTGTATTTCAACGTCAGCGCCCAGGATTTGCGGCGTGGTCAAATTGCCAAGCCCTGCCACAATTTCACCCTAACAAAAAGTCCGTCCGTCTCTTCCACCTGGCTCTCTGCCGAACAGGCTTCGCGTGACGCATCGCTGTAAGCACATGGCCTAGACACTACCAAACCACGTACGCAGCATATGTACTAGTTAACGTGCATGGTCTCGGCCTCAAGTGCCGCGACGCGAAACACGGCCGCGGAAGCATCTCTGGTCACACAACAGTCGACCAGCGTCGACTCACATTCGAGACACCTTGCAGCACGCGAACTTAACTGTAAGCTTGTGCGATTTTGAACTGACCTCTCTGCATTCGTGGGGCCTCCCCCGCCCGAACACGCGACATCAATTCGCTCGCCAGTCCAGCATGCGGGAGACGGCGTGGCCTAGCCATCAAACCCCAGACTGCACGTCCAACGAAAGAGAATCCGAACAAGCCCGCCGTTCGAAAGCCTGCTGACTTGGTTCATCCCGGGATTGGGAACAGCCGAAGAGTCACAACGAGACGGGAGCCAAGCTTTCTATCCGTACTTTCGTCCGCCTTCACGAAACATACTTTCTCTAGCGTCATCTATCGGGGATTCGATCTCGCGGGGCAGCTGATCAGCGAGTCGCCGCCGGCTGGACTCGCACCGACAATGTGTTGACGTGAAAACCCGAAGCCGCTATGCGGCTATCGCACACGATCGCCTACAGTCGGGGCCGATTCGGTGATGCTGTATCTGAGTGTCTCAGCAGCAGACCCGATGTGTCGAACCTCTCATCGTCAACCCGAGTTCAGCGAAGAGAAAGGTCGAAGCATTTCCAGCTCGCCCCAACCACGTTGAGGAGGGTTGTACAACACAATTATCGCGGCTCATCCTACCTCTGCCAATGTTTCCCCAAATGTGAGCATTTATCTGTGCGGACGTGATCAACAGGTTCATACGGAAGAATGCCCGTGTGCGATGGACCCTTTTCCTGGCATTTGACAGCAGCCCACCCAATATTCTTGGGCGACTTACCAAGTCGTGCCCAAACTGCCGTGATCGGCAATCGCGACGCAGGGCGCAGGGCGGGCGGGGGTTTCGAAACGTCTCTCGATTTAAAATGCTTTTCCAAGCGGACACTCGGGGCCTGAGTCCGTCCGCGATTGCAGCAGGCCCTGGCCTGGCTTAACCGACACTCAACAAGGGATGTTTCTCACGACAGTGCGTGCCATGAAAGGTGCAAGCTGAATGGTTGGGCTCGTTGACTGGGGCCCGCGACCGAGGTTCGATCTGCAGAGTCTGGTCGACGCGCAACTGTCAAGAAAAGCCTATTGTTAGTCGGGTCATGAATCCGACTCATGCGCTGATATTCAGCTGGCCTGTGTCGTGTCAGAGGAAGCGAGAAGTAATAGCTCTAACTTCCTTCACTTACGAAGCTTGTGTACTGAAGAGGCTAGCTTCGACTGATATTAGGTCCGAAACTCTCGGTCGTGCCGCGGCGAAAGACAGGTAATTGGAGGCTTCGCCGCATCTCGTTCAGTCTGATTAGCTAAGGGCAACCCCTCTCCCGTTGACATAACTAACCTCTCAGGTCCGCGTCATCAGACGCGCCTGAACCCTTCTGTCTGACGTGATGCATTGTTCCGTACCATCTGAGCGCTGGGGGTGTTGCACCAGCCCAAAGTCACCGCCGGCGTCAGGATGGCTCCGCCGAGACCGGCCCCCGGAGGTCCACCGGCGCCGAGGCTTGGCTGTGAAAGGTCGACTTCGGGGATTCTCGCCGACAACGTGCTGGCTTCGGCTGTTTCTCGTAAGTGATTTTGACAATCGTGGTTAGGTGAAAAGTGTTAAACTGAAGTGGCTTGGCGCAATCGCGATGACATGGTTCAATGAATTTGGGCCACGTCTGTCCTGAGACCTTGGCAAATCAGGTCGATAATCCAGCGTGTATTTCAAGGTCGTGTCATACCACGACAGCTCTCAAGAACCCTTTTAATAACAATGCTGTAGTTACGCTCTCTGCAGTGGCAGCCAGACAGCCTAGCAGGCATTGTGGTTTCCAGTACTCCAACCCGAAGTTGTGTCTGATAGCCCATTCAGAGAAATAGAATGTATCTATTTGGTTAGTATTCTCGTCTCTGCCTTCTCTCGTTCCTGCGGAATATACACGAGACGAAGGTGAATGACGGACGACCATTAGTATAGACAAATGGGGCTTTGGCACCTCTGTCGAATGCGGTGGTGTCTCAGTATTGCAAAGACACCAAGCTTTGGGAAAATTGGAATGGTTGGGACTGAAGCTCTTTGGGACTGAAGCTCTTGGGGAAAGAACTCACCCTCCGGGACTGAAATAGCCTATTATATACCTGGCTGAGCTTGGAGGTTGACTCAGTTCTATGCCTTGATTTAAGGTCTCTTTTGTTGAGAAGCATTGTGATGTTGCATGTAGATGATGCAGCACTTTTTCAAGCTTTGAAGTATCCCACACCAGTTCTTCCCATTACACTAAAATTCTCGAAGGAGGTATAATTAAGCCTGAGGCTATGAAAGGCAAGTCGAGAAGTAACTACAACAAATCAAGGTGACAAATGACCTTTCTGGCCATTGTTCTTGGGTAGGTATACAGTCAAAGAGAAGCTATACAATCACTTAGGTCTCCTTACTTAACCCTAAGTCAGAAATTGATGAGACTTATCCAACATCATTTTCTATGGTGTAGCCTTCTGCAAATACACCAAGGAGAGCAACAGAGTTTAAATAACCAGTTCTAGGTATCTTTCCTAGCTAGCAGTAATATGCAAGTTTTACATGTCCGTCATTTTCCTTCGCTGCGTAATCTGTCTTTGAATACAAGAAAGAAAATATGTCACTTCGCCACTTTCATGTTTTCTTTTCTACTAAGGAGATCATAAAAGAACCTGCTAAAGCCATCGTTCACATGAATTGGTCCTTAAACCGGACAGAGAGCCTGATTCATTGGCCTGTGTGTCTTTTTTGCTGTAGACTTTGAAGCTGCAATTTATTACTTGAGGACTGCTGCAAGAGGGTGAAAATCAGTGTCATATGCCACACATCTACAACTGCATCAAAACTGGGAAGACTCACAAATAACCAGATCTATGAGAGTTTGGTCAGTATGACTCTGAGAATTAGTCTTTAGTTATGGCATGAGAAATCAGATTAAGCCAGCCAAGACCTTGAAGTCCCATGATCTGCAAACTTGTTGGAATATCAAAGAGCTGCTATCTATTGAAGGTACTTGTTTCCAGGAACAAGGTGTCATAAGCTGAACAAGCATATTTTGCATATAAGAGTATTTTAAAGTCAAGATGAATGGGTATGCCTCAATATTCCTTTCCCCAAGTCTTTTCATTCTATCCTATCAATATATGCCTCCTCTTATATTGCGGTCAAAGCTTTCCATGCTTGCTGCTGATGTTCTTCACAATGCCTGGCTCCATGGGTAACTAACTGGGTAGGTAGATTAACAAATGGTCCCTGGTGGCCCTTCTGGGTTGCCAATGTCAGGCTTAGATGGACTATTTCTCCCTCTATCAACCTTTCAATTGACGAAACAGTTCCCCGTGGCTCTTCTCGATTGACAATGACAGGCTGGACTGTGACCATAGTCTCTCTCACTCTGTCAGCGACTCACTCGACGGCCATGTTGTCTCCCCCAAGGCTCAGCTAATTAGACTGTCAGCCATTTTTTTCGATACCCAAATTATTTCCCTTACGACTGAATTAAGAGGGCGAAGGGCTGGCTTTCCTATCACTTCTTAATTTGGAAATTCTTCCCTCCTTCTCAACCTCAGCCACTCTCCACTCCTGCAGCACACTTCCTGGCTGCCTGGCATCTCATGGCATCTTACTCAACAAGCACCTGGGTTGCTCTTTGCATTATTCTGTGGTTACTTTCCAAACAACCTGGAGGTTCCCAGAGTCTACTTTTGACAAGAGGTGTTTCTGACACATATATCCCCTCTTTGAGCATTCTCATCAGTTTCATCACAAAGAAACGTCGCCCCAACGAACATTGGTAAGTCGTCTCCAGTACCAGGCGAAATCTCAACGCTCACCGCGTTTAGTATCAGATCTTTTGCGAGAGACAAGATGCTCGTTCCCAACTCGCGTGATCTTCTGGATCGTATCAGCCTCTGTCATATGTACGGCGCTACGCTCGATGACGAGGAGTTGTTACTGCAACATGCGGCTCTCGGCGTGATTGAGGGAAATTTCCCGGGTACTCGGCCCTCCGAAGTCAAACTTGTACCCGTCCTGAACCCCCTGCTCCGCAACCGAGCCTACATGATCGAGTTCGACCACGAGCCCTCGCCCGGTGTCCCCAGACATTTACTCATCGAGATAAAGCTGGAGGCGTCGCCCCGTGATGGCAGCATCTTCGTGTCGCGTCCCTTTAGAGGCGAGGGACCGTCCTCGTTCGAGTACGGAGCGCGTCTCCAAGATTTGGCGCGCAGCAAGATCCCCGACCTCGTGCCCCGCGTTATCAGCCTCGGCATTTTGGAGACCTTGTGCGGCCCCACGGACTACATGATCACCACCCGCGATCCCGACACCGTCTCTCTCCAAGAGGTCTGGTCCTCGCTCGAAGACGATAACAAAGTCGCCATCGCCAGTGCTCTCGCCACAGGCCTCCAGAAGCTTCATGAATTGGACTTGGAAGCCATCAAGGACTACTTTGATAATGCCTCAACTGGCGACATTGACCACGCCACGTTCGACATCCTCCGAGGCAACCTGGAAGCTGGCGCTCATGTACTGGAGGGGGACTGCGATCAAGGAGTCGACCACGTGGTACGTCTCTTGGAGAAGTTCGATAGCGAAATGCGGGTTCCGGGTCATGACCAAACCTCGCTCGTCGACTTTGAACCCAACGGCGGCATCAGTATCATGTCTGTCTTGCCGGATAACAACAACCCCAGAGGCCGTCCTCTCTACACCGAACTTAGCTCCAGCGACCTTCACGAGTTGGCCAAGTCGATGACCATCTGCCACATGGACCTGGAGCCACGCAACATCTTCGTCAAACTGGTTCCCTCCGAGACGTCTGCGTCGATCTTGGAATACGAGCTGACTTCGATTGTTTCGTGGGAGCGGGCGCAGGTAGCGCCGTTCTCCTTTGAACGCGGCGTCAAAGATGCTATGCTCGGCGGCCAGTTCAACGACAACTATGACTGGTACAGAGCGTTCGTTAACGCGACACGATACATGGTCCCCAACGACCAGTTTCACGATGGGTACATCCTGGCTTTGATTCTAATGAGGATGGCTTGTCGCAGCGCCTCGCCCGACGAGCCGTCCAGCATGTACCACAAGCTGTGGCGTGAAAAGGAGAAAATCATGATTGCTTTCGCTGCCGCCGATGGGTACGTTCGGGACCCTGACGCTCGCGATCATGTGTCCCCTACCGAAGAGGAGTACCGCCAAATCGCAGATGACATCCTCACGGAGGCCATCGCTCAGACGCAGCAGTACATCGACGGGCTTGACGTCCCTCGGCTCCTGCATTCAATTCTCAACAACGAGCTTGCGGGCGTGATGGATTATTTGGGGGTGGTCCGGGACACCACTGGCGATGAGGATGCGGACATGGATGGAAACTAAGGCCGTTAAATGAAGTTGTAGGAGTTGGCAATGAGCCGAAGGCCAGCTGGGGAATACTTCAGGAATATTTGGCCAGGTCGACTTTTGCGCTTGCGGTGTTGTAGCAGCAGAACACAGCTCACAGCTTCGCCCGAGTCATTGAAGCATCATTCGAGACGTCGTGCGGATGACAAAGCCAGGTACAGTGAGAGGATAGGCTGACCAGCCAAGCCAGTTCCCGGCAAGGATCAAATGGTCAGCAATAGATAGCTAGCCTAAATAGAGGGTATCAATTGACAACGAAAGAGATACCGACTGATTACCCGTGCCCGCCCCCACTTTAATTGGAACTCGAAGACTCGTCACCCACTAAAGTGGGTGCTGAACACCCATATGTCCAAAAATGATCAATTAAAGCTATTCCCACCCTTACCCCCTCTTCAGTAAGCGACCACAACACTAACTATCAATTAAATAGAATAGCTGTAATCTCCTATTAATTCTTATCTTCCAAGCTTTTTTTGCAGCTTTAAAAGCTCCCTTTTTAGCGGTATAGTGGAACTTCTGATCTAGGGACTGGATCACTCTCACAGCTTTAATATATTTATTTTCTTATCTCTATTATACTATTTTCCTTCTATCTTTAACTTAGATAATCCCTCTAGTTTATAGTTATATATTTCTTACCTGATAATAAGCTTTACGGACCTTTTCAGCTAGATTTGTCCTTGAGAGATCCCTCTTAACCTGGATCAATTCAGATCCCTGGGTTAGGGCGCCTCTGATGAATCGATCTAGGTTATAGTTGAATAGTGAGACCTCTCCAGTCAGCTTCAGATGATCCATTCGATCAATATAGTGATAAAGAGCCTTCTCCTGATCCCAGGAAAGCTTTTTGCTATATACTGGGCGGTCCTTGAGAGAGGTTATCCCTGAAAGCCTGTAATATAGCTTTTTACGTGGTATTTGGTATTTCTCAGTAACTATAGTAAGCTTTAAGTTTAGGTTTTCATGAATCAATAGAATAGCCTCCTGAATACGCTCCTCTTCATTTTGGTTAAATTTGGTCATTATGGTGGCTTGATTGAATGTGGTGATGGTGACGTTGAAAATGAGGGNNATATGGGTGTTATGGACATATGGGTGTTCAGCACCCACTTTAGTGGGTGACGAGTCTTCGAGTTCCAATTAAAGTGGGGGCGGGCACGGGTAGTGGTGCCAATGTCATGCAACTCTATGGGCTGACGGGAATGTCGTGGAGCGTCTGCCCACCATTAGTGGAGTCGGACTGGGGATCGTTTCTTTACTTACAAACAGGTGCCGTCTGATTGGACTCAAAGATCTCCAGCCAATCGCGCAGCGGCTGATTACTGCTGAAGGTGCTGTAGCATTACCAAACAGCAGGGGACAACAGGGGGTACCTGCAGAAGTCTCCAGGGACCGTGACGTCGGTCTGGCCCCTCCTTCCCTGTAGACGCATTTACTTATAAGGACCCTTTCCTCGATCGGTTTCCAGACGCCTTTCTCCAAACCAGACCAGCAACCACATCACTCTCATCACTCTCTACTCAACAACTAGCTATCTCTCCAAGCCAAGTTTCTTTCACCTTCACGACTTCTCCCAATTCAACATACACCACAATGACTGTCGACAAGGCCACCACCTGCTGCGGCAAGAGCGCTGAGTGCGTCTGCGGTACGTGCCCCTCCATCTCTTCCAAGACCTTCCGTCTATGCCTCCAAACACTTGGACGGCACAGAATCACAACACAACCGACCAATCCTTCTCTATTCATCGATTCATATGCTGACTTTTCCCTCCAGCCCAGCAAGCCAAGTGCTCCTGCGGCCAGCAATCCGCCCTTCACTGCACCTGCTCCAAGGCTGCCACTGAGAACACCGTCACCGGGCCCCGCTGCTCGTGCCGCGCCCGTCCCGCCGGCGGATGTACCTGCGATCGCGCTTCGACCGAGAACACCAAGCCCGCTGGCGAGACCTGCTCTTGCGGCGTCCGTCCTGCTGACGCCTGCACCTGCGACAAGGCGTCTGACGGATCCTTCAACCCGAGCGAGCACGAGATCGACTTCACTACCCGCCGCTAGATGACCAGGCGACATTGACTTCCATAAGTCATACATGGCGGGCAGAAAATGGCGAAGTTCACAACATGCGCCACTAGCTGTCGTTGATCGCGCGAAGAAGGGAGTCGAGGTGTCGTCGGCTATGATCCAGGAAGAGCAAGCCTTGGCTAGACCGATGGCAACCAGGAAGCGGCACTCCTTCGATGCGGTTGGGGAGCGTATGAAGCACACCGGGAGGCTAGAAAGAGCAACTTTCGACTGAAAGAGTCTCGGGCGGAACTGGGAAACATCCAAAGGGTGTTCTTCGTCACAGCGAAAGCAGTACAAAGGGGAAGAACTAGAAACAAGTGGAAAGTCACTTGTAGGGGCATGATACCCGAGGCAGGCATGGACATACATAACGATAATGAAATGGTTTATATTAACTTCTAATGAGTAACCGCGTCACTTATTTTGTATAGTTTTCCTCTCCTTTCCCATCACTTTCCACCTGTGACCCCTGACGCTCTCTTTAAGCCTTTTCGGCGCGCGGAGGAGAGTGAAACATGACGACCGCCACGCTAAGTGAGGCAGCAAGGTACTCTGGAGTCAAAACGAGGTGTTGGTTTGCCGAGCTGAGTGGATGCGCAATGTCTTGAGATTTCGTCGGCAGCAATGCTAAAGAACGGCACCACAGCACGGACAGATACCAACGCCACTGAGAGGTGGGATCGCGTACGGCAAGCTTGTAAAACCTTGACGAAGCTGATTAACAAGGTACCCATGTTCCAAGCCAGAGTCCCAGTGAGATGCAAACTCGGATCGTCGTAAGCTGATCACTCGTCTCTGAAGGCCCTTGGTTTTCGTCTTGTACTTTTGCGCTCGATGTTGGCCGATCCGATGACCTCGCAGCCCGTTGCCAATTTAGCTTTGGGCCTGCCCTGCGCTGTGAGCTCGTTCTTCCGAATCTTGTTCTCCGAGGCTGTGGCCTTCTTCGGAGCTTCCATCGCAGGCGTCAGGTCGTGCAGAATCGATGAGAGCTCTTTAATCACGAATCAACTGGAGTTGCAAAAATGCGGCTTTAGCTTGTGACCGTGAACGTCCCGACTACACGGGGCAGCACTTACGGTAAGGGTTGCAGCTGCCGAACAAACGAAGGTTCTCGATCATTTGATTTTGTGATTTCGGATGCACATTTCAACTCCGAGAAGCATCGGAGAATTCTTATTGTGTTACCGACCAGACACGCGTACTCCAAGAGCCAGCTGTTCAACAATTTACTTTTCTTAGTTTAAGGCCATGTAGGTAGCCAGACTACAAGGTACTCTAAAGCCTAAGCTTCGTCCATGTTGAGGACCCTGTCGGGTAACAATAGGCCATGAACCTGTCCTCGCAGAAATTTACGGCCCTATGCGCAATTGCTAGACCAACAAAGTCGTTGTTCTACAGCTGCATAATGAAACTGTGATGCAGTCTGACATGACATCGGAATCGGGTCGCTGCGGCGTGGGTCAATGGCTTCCTGCTGGGGCAGGTCCACGATGTTTCATGAGAGGCGGAGCAGCCTGCCCAGCTGGCTTACCGGAAAGCCCTTGTTTTGAAATATTTTTTTTTTTTTTTTGCGAGGAATTCTTTTCTGCCGCCAAAGATAACCGTATTTGGCGAGGCGGTCGAGAGCTTCGCCAGGGGATAGCTTCGTCTCGCAACGTCCATTGGTTCCGGAGCTCTGGCCACCAAAGAACAGCCCAGGGCAAAGAAATAAAAATCAAGAATGCACCGTAGAAGTCCAGAAACAGTGGATCAAGTAGGCCACCGGCCGCGCGAACAGTTGACCGGACCCTATTACCTGGGTCCTTACCTTACCTACCTGGTGCCTTAGGTAGGTAGGCACCCCAGGCCAGCAGCACCAACGCAGTGTAGAATTCCACAACAGCGAAGCAGCTACACAAAGCCCACTGACATCAGCCCACCCCTACCTGCCCTTAGGTACCCTCTGAGGTAGCGTGCGCATTTCCTACCCTGGACTGCTGTTTTGATGTAGCATTTTCCCCGAGCCCACTCGAGAAAATACAAAGCTGCTTCCGGTCGCGTCACCTTTTTTCCTCGACCTCTTGTCTTTCAACATCCCCTTCTTCCCCGAACAATCCTCACAGTCCTGGAACTTGTTTTGTTCTTCGGACATCGTACAAAGTCATCAATCCGCATTACAACATCTCGAATCGCGGTTGCCATTTATCCATTTATTTGCTTTGCACCCAAGTGGACCCCGTCGCACATACGCGTCTGCCGCAAAACTCTCGCCACAACCACCTACATCACCTGACAGCCACAATGCCTCCTAAGGCTGCTGCTACTAAGAAGGCCGCGGCCACCAAGGCCAGCGCAACCAAGAAGACTGCCGCCTCTGCTGCTGCGACGAAGAAGACCGCCGCTAAGCCTGCCGCGAAGCCTGCCGCAAAGCCTGCTGCAAAACCCGCCGCGAAGAAGGCCGCTGGCACGAATGGCGCGACGGCTGCTTCCAAGAAGCGCAAACTTGCCGAGGAAGAAGAAGACGAACAAGAAGAAGAGGATGAGGAAATGGCCGAGGAGTCTGCCGAGGAGACCAAGACAGCCAAGAAGCCCGTGAAGAAGGCCGCTGCTGCGAAGAAGGACAACACGAAAAAGACTGCCGCTGCGACCAAAAAGGCCGACGCGAAGACTACCAAGGCAAAGGCCGCTCCCGCTAACAAGAGGCGCAAGGTGAGCGACGATGAGACCGAGGATGAAAAGCCCAAGGGCAAGAAGGCAAAGACTGCCGACACTGCAGACGTCGACAGCCAGGCCACCGAGTCTGCCAAGGCCACGGAATCTGCCTCAGAGGAGCCCGAGGCGCAAAAGCCCGTCAAGGCCACCAAGAAGACGGCCACTGCCGCACCCAAGCCTCCCGCGGCCCATCCCCACAAGGTCGGCCCCAAGATCAACAGCGCTCCCACCCAGATCCTTGACGTCTACGTTTTTGGCGAGGGAAGTTCCGGCGAGCTCGGCCTCGGTGCCAAGAAGTTGGACGGCAAGAAGGTTGTCGACGTGAAGCGCCCCAGACTGAACCCCAAGCTAAGCGCAAAGGATGTCGGCGTCGTCCAGATCGCCTGCGGTGGCATGCACGTTGCTGCCCTGACCAAGGATAGCAAGATTCTCACATGGGGCGTGAACGACCAGGGCGCCCTGGGCCGTGACACCTCCTGGGAGGGCGGTCTCCGTGACGCTGACGCTGAGGAAGAGAACGACGAGGATGATGAGGACAGCGGCCTCAACCCTCGGGAAAGCACACCCACAGCTGTCGATGCTGAGTACTTTGCCAAGGATGCCAAGTTCACCCACGTTGTCGCCAGTGACAGTGCTACCTTCGCTCTGACCGAGGACGGAAGAGTCTACGGCTGGGGTACTTTCAGAGTAAGTGAAACATTGTTGTGTACGATATCACTTGCGATGGCATGCTAATCATTACAGTCGAGCGATGGTATCCTTGGTTTCACCGATAAGATCCACATCCAAAAGACCCCCTTATACCTCCCGACCTTGAAGAACGTCACGACCCTCGCTGCCGGTTCCAACCACATTCTTGCTCTGGACAACAAGGGTGTTGTTACCGCCTGGGGATGCGGTCAGCAGAACCAGCTTGGGCGCCGAATTATCGAGCGCAGCAAGCTTTCCTCGCTGATCCCCCAGAGCATGGGTATTCCCAAGAACAAGGTCGACCGCATTGCTTGCGGGTCCTACCACAGCTTTGCTCTCGGCAAGGACGGTGAAGTCTGGGCCTGGGGTCTGAACAACTTTGCCGAAACCGGCATCAACGTCGGTGCCGGTGAGGACGATGCAGTCGTTTTCCGCCCGACCATTGTCGAGTCATTGATGAACCTGAAGATCAAGCAGATTGCCGGTGGCGAGCACCACTCTCTGGCTTGCACCCACGACGGCAAGCTCCTCACCTGGGGCCGTCTTGACGGTCACCAGGTCGGTATCCCAATCGAGGAGCTCGACGCCGACAGCGTCATCAAGGATGGGAGCGGCAAGCCCCGCATCCTCTCCAAGCCTACCGCTGTCGAGGGTGAGTGACATCACTTCCACTAAAATGAATTTTGCTAACCCATCATAGACGTCCACAACTGTGTCTTTGTCGCTGCCGGTGTCGACAGCAACATTGTTCTTGACAACAAGGGCGTTGCCCACTCTTGGGGGTTCTCTGCCAACTTCCAGACCGGCCAGGGCACCACCGACGACATTGAGACTCCCACTACCATCGACAACAGCGCCGTCCGCGACAAGAAGCTCATCTTCGCCGGCGCGGGTGGCCAGTACTCGATTGTCGGTGGCGTTGCCGATGTACCCAAGACCAACGGCTTCGCCTTTACCTCAAACGGCCAACCTGCCACTGGAGGCTTCAGACCTACCTTCTAAGTACCTGACAGGATTTCAGCCACACCGCAAACGCAGGTGGCTGGAAAGTATCACGCGTTATGACCAAGTTTGAGAGGGTTTCATTAAAAAAACAGGCGGGTCGACGCTATCGTTCTTAAGCTGCGCTTCTTTGGGCATGATGGCTTCGTGCCGCTCGAATGTTCTGTATGATTTTGGATTTTTGGGGTTAAGGGGTCAATTCTCATCTTCTCATCGTCCGGCAAGCGGACATATAGACATTTTTTCTTAGCGGCAGTGAGGTTCGGCATGGCATGAAACGGCTGGGAATGGGATGGACGGCCTCTGGGAATTCGTCCTCAACATGATACCACAGGGGCGAACGAAGTTCACTGAGCTCCCAATTTGTGTAGCCGAGCCCGTGCCGCATAGCTCTTGGGCTGTGAGACCTCGAGTCTCTTTGTAATACTAGGGTTCTCCGACAACGATCTGTTATTCAATCTCTCCGCGTAAATATGGTGGACGACGGTCGCGTTTCAGTCAATAGTTCAGGATAGCAGCAGCGTATTTCCAGCAGCGAAAGCAGGGAAAGAAGGAGACGGAAAGAGCGAGCGAGTAAACAACCAATGAGCTTTCGAAAAATATTTGTGGCTTCGTCTGAACATGATTGAAATGGTGTACATTTATTTACGTCTCGACGAGCTCTAGGCCCGTCGACATGCGCTTTCCGTCCGTCTATCTTGACCCCTTTGACTCCGTCCCGAACCCCTGTGCCACCTGTTGCAGTCTTGCCTGGTGTGTGCCGATGTAGGTCGCCTCTACTCCAAGCGACCCCTGCGACCTGATTATACGTCCTTCGGTCTGCACATCGTATCATGCCTTCAACCCAGCCGCAGCCTTGATCAGCGCACCGCTCCCCCTCGAACTAAAGATGCCCATGATACCGAAACCGACGTAAAAGAGCGCGAGCGGGTAGGCGACAAGACCGCGCATGCCCCTCATGCGGCCGACGGCGCAGAACATGCCCGAGGCGGAATAGGTGCACCAGAGAATGGCCATGGTGGTCATGACGATGCCGAGGGGGGTGTCCATGGGCATGACGATGCCGATGAGACTTGTGCCGACCATGGGGAGCAGGCAGTAGCCCAGCACGGAGCTGGAGCGGGCGAAGGTGAGGGTGGAAGAGAAGTGGCCCGGGGCGCCGCGGGCGGGGTGGTCGTGATGAGCCTCGTAGCCGGGGGCGCCGACGCCGTATTGGGGGTCCTGAGCGGCGGGGGCGGAAGGGTGGACGTCGGTTGGGGTCATGAGGGAGAGGATGACGTGTAGAGAGGTGCTGCCGAGGAGGGCGAGGCCGTAGATGTAGCCGAAGTGGACTTTGCCGGAGAAGAGGAGGAAGGTGCCGAAACTGAGGAGGAGAGAAAGTTAGCAGTGAGAAGGATAGAGGTGGGAGGGGTGAAGAGTTACAGGAGGAAGAAGAGGATGGGACCGGCCATGTCGGAGTCGTCCATGATGTGCTGGTCGATTCTCCGGAAGGGATTCAAGACGGCGAGGGTCTGGGTGACGAGTATCGTTAGCCTTGATCACAAGCTCTCGAGAAAGAAAGCAGAGACGCACCTTGTTCTGGATATGCCCGAAGTTCACACCCAGCTCCTCCAGCAAGGGCGGCTCCCCATCGTACCCCTCCGTCGAAAAGGCAGCGAGCCAACCGGTTCTCAGTCCGCCCTGTTCGCCCATGCGTCCCGATACGCCGGCCGCCGCGCCAAAACCACCCGCACCGCCGAAACCCCCCGCAGCGGGGCCGGCGCCAAACTGTCCTGCGCCTGAGGGTTGGGCGCCGTAGCCGTAGGATGCCTGTTGCGGGGTTGCGAGGTCCGAGACGGCGGCTGGAGAGTAGGATGACGGGTAGAACTGGAGGTTTTGGGCGCCTGTAGCCCCTGGTGGGGGGTTCGGCGCACCGTAAGAGGGTTGTTGGTAGTAGTTTGACATGGTGGGCGTGGGTGTGGGTTTTGCGGCGTGGGCGACGTGTGGTGCGGTGCGAATGCCGCCCTTTGGGCGGATGGAGGATCTGGGGGAGAGGTGACTTCGTGTGCGCGCGGGGAATGCGTCGGGTTGATGAACCGATGGGTTGTCGCGATCGTGAGGTTGGAAAAAAGAAAAAGGTTGCGGTGGTGTGGCTGCGGGAGTCGGTTTGCGCCGGAGGGTTTGCGAGGTGCGTACAGTTTTGGAGATGATAGGTTGGATATGCAGCTATCGTGGACACACAGGTGCTGTTGCTGTTGGAGACGTAGCTTCTTTGGAGAGGCTCGGACGTCAGTCAACCAGTGCTATTTGTGCCTGATTGGTGAGGCGGTACTTTTGGCTGCAGTGAGGCATGAAGAAGTCCTTATCGATAAGCAGGGATGATAGCTCGTGGGTCGATAAGATATGCAATCGATAGCTCACCATCTTTGCATCGATAACAGTTAGGCAAGATCGTCAGGTAATACTTGGGGTGCCAGGTAGTGAGGTCTCAGCACCCATGCCTCCTTCTGCCCGTACCTGCCAAGCTCCATCCCACTGAAGAATGCCGTCAGACCACTTGCGATGAACGAACGGCCTTTCACATTGTCATCTACCTTGCACAAGTGAAACCCAACACCACGCTCGTGCTTCTTTTCTGGAGCTTCGACGTCACGCAACCATCCGATTCTCTTGTCAATCTTGCTCTACCGACATGGAGACCTCAACAGCGGCATTGGATGCCTCTTCCAACTAGCGTCAAACCGAGTGCAATTTCTGGGTTATGTCTATTCTGACGGTGCAAAAATTCTATTTGTAACCGCTATACCAAAATCGTCAGGTTAGCCTCCACAGCCACATACGGCCCCGCGCCTCGAAGTACAGTACCTCCACCAGAATCGCCCTCATTGAACGCGTCTCTACAACCATCGAATTCATACAAAAATTATACCAACATCAGTGGCTAGCCCAACCGTATAAATGAACGTTTTTCAGGCCTCGCCATAGTCACGTGAGGCACACGTGACTTTGGCTACATTGGGTAAACCTCCTCCGTACAAGGTCAACACCAAAAACAACACCAAAAACCAGCATTTACAGCCTCAACCCGAAAGACGTTTATTGCTACGGTCGGGCTGACCATCAACATTGGCACAGTTTTGGTACGAAATCATGGAGGTTTGTACCTTTCAATGAAGGTACATAAAAAAACAGTGGGTTTCCCACCTTGTGGCTGTGGCGGCGGATTTTACTGACCAATTTGGTATAGCGGTTACAAATAGAATTTTTGCACCGTCAGAATAGACATAACCCAATTTCTGCCCAAGTCCATTACTAGAACAGGCAAGTGCCTGCTCTGGGGGTTTGGCAGAGCTGCAGGGCTAGCTAGACACGCGGAATCTCACCAAGCAACTCCAGGGCATTTGCGGCAGTTCTCTTGCTATTACTCCAACTTTACGGATACAGGGCTCTCCTATTCGACCCATGGAGCTGAAATGCGTACGGACTGCGAGCAGAAACCTGAATAAAATAGAAATAGATGAAGCGGAAAGCTACACTTCGGCGGAAGCCGAGTCACTTTATATGATACAATATGATAGCCGAGTCACTTTATATGATACAATATGATACACGTGATGACAGAACAGCTTAGCTCTGTACTATGCCCCATATTAAGAAGTCTTAGTATAAATATAGTAAGTTTATTCTCCCCTTCTTCAGTGCCTCCAATTCATCCAAAACATTTTCCAAAGAACAAAACCACAATGCAGCTACAAACGACTCTTATTCTTTCTGTCTTGGCCACTACTATCAATGCTATCTCAACATGCACTGAGGGCGCCCCCAAACCTATGCCTGCGGATTTCACCGACTCGTTTATAAAAGTAAAGACTGGTATATGGTTAATGTTGATCGACCACTTCGACGCAGCCTATGCTCCTCCTTCTCAGGGAAACGGGAATGGCATATTCCAGCTCCGAAACCGCGGCAAGTTTACACGCAGTGTATGCGTAGGACACAAAACGCGAGGAGAAATATGCTATTGGATAAACGCCGGCGATGCTTGTCAGACGAATATACTTGTTGATATTAACATACCAGTTAAGGTTAGTTTGCACTCTTTTCCCCTTATCATAACTAACTTAATATAAATTAGTCTGGGGAAGTGAAATAATTTACTACAAACTTGACTCATAAAGTCTAGTTATTGTTAGCTTATCGGTCAGGGTTATCGCACGCCGTACGTGATCAAGTCGTACGCATGCAAAGTGGTGCTCTGGTTATTCTTTCTTGTTATTGTTAAGGAGTGGTGCGAACTTGTAAGCGGATGGCGGGCGCGACGTAAAGGTCGGCAGCCAAGACGACCGGGAGGATGGCCAGGAGAAACTTGTAAAGACCCATGTTGGGTTTTGAATAGATACTGAGACTGGGAAGGTAAAGGAAGGAGAGACTGCAGCTGTATGATCAAGGAAAAGGCTCAATAACAGCTACCATTTAGCCGGCTTCCATCAAGCTTAAATACAAAGCTTCGCCTGGTCAACAAGGGTCGGGTTCCAGACCATCACGACCAAGTCGACGCTCAAGTCCAACATTGCCGCGTCCAACTCCAAGACGACTGCAAAGAGCGGCCAGACGTCGCTCGTCAGCGGCACCAGCAGCAGCGGCAACTCGTGGGACGGCTGCGCCACGTGGTCCGACTCGAGCTTCAAGAGCGTCGACGTCAGCCTCGTAAAGGGCGCGAGACAGGCTAACGGCAAGATTGCCGCGAGCAACTTTTTGATCCCGACTTCGGGGGAGGCTATTGGAGCGACCACCACGTGGTCTTAGGCTGTCGGCAGACGATGCAAAGTTGTGGGGTAATATTCTCTGTACATAATTACTTAGACTGCCATGCGCGGGGTACATACAAACAACCGGTAATACATACTGACTCTCGTCGACACCTGTTGCATTAGGTGCGCGTCATAGTGACGAGAATGTCACTATGCATGAATCGTTGGTGCTTCCTGCCGGTGAAACCATGTCCGCTTTGTCGCCTAATTCTGTGAATGAGCGATGAGCATGGGGTTGAGTTTGGCCGTCTACTGTTGCATCCAGGGGCAACATAGTCGCGAGCCCTGAATGCCGGGCCGCCGACGCTGGTCAGGAGAGAGTTGTTGCAATTGACAGTGCACCTAGAAAGCAACTTGTATCGATACAGGTCTCGGAAGTAAGTCGTGAAAATAAACTCATGGCTTTGATGTGAGGTCTGATAACTCATTTGAAAAAAAGGTACGAGCGTACCGGAGCTTTCAATGACGGACTCAAACTCAAATAGCGATCCATTGTGAGCTGACAGGGGAATCCATTGCTGCTCATTTAACATCGTGAGCGTCGGTCATGTTTCTGATCATGTGATGCCAGCTGGCTGGAGCCGTGTGACACTGGCAAGTACCTGGAAGGTGGCTAGACTTTTTTCCTTCTAGAACCAGACCTGGAGGAAGATGGAAAGAAAAAGTCTCGGCGGGCGGCTAAACTCGTAGCTCCGAAAGCTTTCGGAATTTCTCGTCGGCAATTTCCATCTGACGATGGATTTTTCTGGACACCGGGCCGCCGTAGCCACTCCTCGCCCCCATCCCGCCGCAAGAGCTCGCGACGACGAACAACGACCGCATCGCACTCCGGTTCCAGTCAACCGCGCGCGATCTTTTGTTTCTTTCCATTTCATTACACCCTTTACTTGAGAAAACAATATCCATCCGCAGTGGTTACTGCGTTAATACCTCTTTGAAAATGGTTAGTCTCCCAATCTCCCGATGCGATGCGCCACCGCGCAACACCCTCAACCCGCCCACCAAACATCCAAACTAGCTCCTATACTGACGCATGTTCTGTGCAGGCCTACAGACTCGTAACCCAAGTTCTCTTCGTCGGCTCCCGCATTATCGGCCGCTCCTTCGCCGCGGCCTACAAGCAAGCGCAGGCGTCGTCCGAGTACGCGCGTGCGCAGGCCAAGAATGGCGGCGGTGGCGGCACTGCCGGTGTGAAATCCGGCAGCGGCGGCGGCGGCGGCATGACGCTCGACGAGGCATGCAAGATTCTCGACGTCAACACGCCCAAAGACGGCGCGCACGACGCGGGCGAGGTTATGCAGCGCTTCAAGCGGCTGTTTGACCAGAACGACCCCAAGAAGGGCGGTAGTTTCTACCTGCAGAGCAAGATCCTCCGCGCGAGGGAACGGTTGGAGAAGGAGATTGGGCCGCTGGTGGAGAAGGAGGAGGTCGAGGCCGAGGCGAAGGAGGGGTTCAAGCCCAAGATTTACAAGGACCGGTGAGCCCGTAGTTCCGTCGAATGGGAGACGGGCGGTCCGGGGAAAGGGGGATCGTTTTGGGCGACCGTTCAATGTTGAAAGATGTTGAACAAGACGCGAACACCTACACCGACACCGAACACCGATAACGAGAGGCTGAGAGGCGGCCGAGACTCAAGAGGGTTTTGGGTAACAACACTGTATTGGAACAAACTTCACTCGACTCCGCATGGCATGGCGTTTTATTTTGGCAAGGGGTGGATTCCGGCGTGGCACCGCCAGCATTGGCATGGTTAGACGATAAAAAAAGGCTACGCATTGTGTTAATACTGTACTATAGCAAGACGCGGGGAAGAGAGAGATGGGCCGACAAGAGGTCGTTAGAGAATGCAGATATGTATTCTTCAACGAGAGAAACGTGGCCGTGTGCCATAGTGGCGGTATCATCCCTTGAGAAGCAATATTTTAGCTGCTATGCTCTTGGTGCCTCGATGTTTTTCAAGTCTTCAAATACCATCATGGCTTCGACATTTTCACTGGCCGCCTCTGTTTTCAGGAATTTGAATGCTCGTGCCAATAGTGGATGGACATTGATGACCGAGGGGTCCCAGTAGAAATTGAGTGAGTTGCATCCCAAACACCGACGGGTCTCGGCGCCGATACTCAAGAATGGAAACCAACAACCCCCGCAAAAGCACACACCTTCTGAAGCCAAGACCGCATCCGCAAAAACAAAAATAGACCGCAAAAAGCGAAGCTCGCGAGAGATTCTCGTTGCCCAGAGGCGGATTCGAACCGCCGTCAACACGGATCACGGTGAGTGACGAGACCACAACGTATCATCCTAACCAACTAGACGATCTGGGCCAATGACGTTGCTTCCTGAGAAGCGATGCTGGAGTCGTGCGCAAGTGGATATATTACTGGCGTAGAGCTGCGGCGCTGTGGAGTCTCGGGGACCCGCTCCTGAGATCTTTCAAGCAGGAACCTATTGAATAATCTATACAACATGTGGAATTTTCTACATATTAATCTGGATAACAATCCGCATTATTCTTGTTGAATCGACATAACTTTGAGCTGTTTTGATGGAATTGCGTTTAATACAGATGAGAGCCTGGTGATGATTCTGATCTACCGATTGCCTTCCCTAGCGTATCGAAATCTACAAAGCAACGCCACTTCAGGTTTTACTGCAGTTATCCCAGGAGAGGGTGCCATTGATCTGTGATGCCTGCGATTGTGGACTTGGTATAGGTGTCACGACGCGTTGGCAAGTCACCCAACCCACCCCGTCATCATGCATGGACGGATACGCAAACTCATGAGTCATGCGAAAGTGCAGTTTTCATGCACTGCTGGTCTCTGGCTCATGTGGCAACCTCTGGCGCTGCAAGTTGAGTCAATCGCGGGGTGGAACTACGGATCTCAACATTTTGAGATCTCTATTAATTGAATGATGGCCATTAACCTTTTCGGAAGGGCTCCGTTCTCTGACGAGGACCACGACCTCAACCCTTGCCATGAAATTACCTCTGCCCATTATTCGCAGATCTTGCGCCCTGTGAACTGCCGTCGTGCAAAACCGGAAGTTCTTTGGAGCCTCCGTATTCACTCGTGACACTCCACGTCTTGGGATCCCGAGGTGTCGTCCCTTCGCTCTCCCCAGCAGAGAAGCTGAACGCCTGCCCATGATACCCCGGGGGCCGAGGCCAGACCCGCGAAACGGGAGTCATACCACTGCTCTGCGTTCTTCGCTTCTGCGTGGGACGGATGACAACTCGAATCTCCCTGTCATCAGAGCTGCTGTCGCTCATATCGGCATGATGCACTCTGGTCTGGAAATTGCGGCTCGCCGCGGCTGGCATCGGCGAGTCAAGCATAGCGGCTGCTGCAGTTGCTGGTGTCATTTGGTAGTCGTCTTCGTCGAAGCTAACCTGTTGGCGACGCTTGATTCGTCGGCGCAGAAGCCAGACGGCGAGCATAACGAGTAGGATGCTCGCCGCAGCACCGATTGCAATACCAGCAATGGTACCTGGGTCCAACATGGATGTTGACGATGGCTCAGCTGTCGAAGACGCATCTTGTTGTGAGGGCGTAGGTCTCGTTGAAAGTGTATCAAAGGTCGTCGAAGTTTGTGGGTCAACCGGTTTCATTGTCGGTCTGGTAAACCAATTCGTTGGATAATTGGAAGCCGAAAACCAAGTCGTCAAAGTGTTCGACGGCACTGGCCATTTAATGACATCAGTGCTTGTTCCGAGTATGGTGGAGGAGGTCGGAGGAAGCTGAGTCGCGACAGATGAAGTTTCGACAGACGTGGAGGCGAAAGTGCTGGAAGCCGTGGTGCCAACAGCGCTAGTCCTGATACTCGAAGCTACGACTGATGTGCTCTGAGGAGAAGTCCGCATAGGCGTTACTGTTACAAGCAGGATGGTGGTTACCGTTGGTTTTGCGGTCACGGATGTAAAGACTTCGTTAAATATCGTTGTCGTCGCAACGAAGTTGCCGGTTTTGGTGACAGTAGTGGTGACTTCAATGGTTATTGTTGACACCATGACGATAGCCCGCGCTGATTCAGTCGAGATCTGACGTCGAACGGCAGTTAAACGTGATGGGACGACCTTGGGGCCCAGTAACCGGACGGAAGCTTGGGCAGTAGCCAGAGACGTTGGTCGGGGTACGGCTTCACCTGTACCAGCCGGTGCAGGCCTTCTTTCCTCCAGGTTCACCAACCCCGAGGGTGTGTCGATGCTCGTCTGGGTGACAACAATGGGGTTGTTGACAGTCAAGGTTCGGACAAGGTTCGAGATTACCAGTGTCGTATCGCGAGCTACTTCGGTGGTGCTAGTCCGAGTCAAAGTGGTGGTAGTCAGGAAAAACAATGTCCTGTTGGATGGTCTGTAAGCCTGGATGAGCGGTTTTCTCTTGGTATGGACGGGGTGAATTGCTCACGATGGGTTTTGTCGAGGCCAAACCAGTCCCTCGCCATCGTAGCGGGTGTCAGGAAGCGAGTTCTTTGCCCTGAAACTTGGATTGCCTTCGTCTGTTGTGATACATCCAGTCGTTTGTACCTGATGTGGCCACGGCTGCGGCGGACCTATCCGCATCGACGAAGTCGGGAGAGACGCGATGGAAGACCGCTTGGGGAGGTGCGCCGAGATGGGCGCGAACAACGCCATACAAATGACGAGCCGGACCAAAAATGTACCCATTGCCAGTGACTGCCAAAATAACAAGAAAACATTTAGGCTCTTTCCATGGCTCGAATGGCGATTGCTTCGCTGGCAAGAACGAGGCAGACAAAGCAATACAAGGCGGGTTGTACTGGCAAGAAGCGAAGTCGAAAGACGGAATAACCGGTAGCGGATGTAGCGAAAGGAGGGCGTGTGGGTGAACAACAAGGCTATTCGAGGTGAACAAAAAGTCAGCAGTGACATGGTCTACCATCTGAGTGCTTGCCGTAAAGAGAAGGCCAAAATCGGGTACGGTGGTTCGAGATGGGAAGGAACGACGAAGACATCTTGCCACTCCCCTCCCCCCTACCGAAGTTTGCCCAGATGTGCCTTCACAGATCCGCAAGTACACTGTCCGCCCCTTGATCCATATCCAACGTCAGGTCGAGACATATTCCCACCGCCATGGGGTGAAGATGTATAGGGGAATGGCGTTTCACCAGGGCAAGTCGGCGTGCTCAGCACCAAGGCCGTCGCGTTCAATGTCCTGGTAATGCGGAACGGCGCCGGTTGTCGTCCATCGTCTCGACGTTATCCCTCTTGAACTGAACAGCAGCAGTCATCGCCGCTCACGGGGGGACGTACAACTGCAGCCTCATGTTCTGCCATCTCGGTCAATGAACTCGATCCAGGAACTGCTAGGCTGGGCTTGCAGCGAAGAGGACTTCTTCTACTGACGCGAAGCGCGAGTGACAGAACTGACTTGGCTCGGCAAACTCCTCGAGCTCACAAAATACGCGAAGAACAGGCCAAGACATAATAAGTATCGCTGGGCCGTCCACTCGGAGGCACTCTCTGTCCACCCTCTTCACAGACCACTTCGCATGCTGCAAAACGAACGGAACAGGGCCCAACAAGAAGCCCTTTGAGGTGTCAAATCAGCAGCCAGACAAGGATATTTGGTGGCGGAACGGCCTCGAGGCTGAAGCAGACCAAGAGGGCTCGAACTTGGTTACGCTTTGACGTTGATTTATGCGACGAGAGACACTTGGGTGAGGAACATGGACAACGAATCGCACAGACCTCACGGGAGACGTCCCGCTGCGTCGTCGAACCTCACGGATCAACAACGACCCTTGCCGACACGATCATCGTTTCTTATCACAGGCTGCGATGGCAATCGGACCAACTTCTCCGGATCTGGTTCGAGCCCTGCAAGACACACCGCCAAACCCATTACACACTCGTGTCAGATATGGTCGACGAGACTGTGACAGGGCGACGTTCACAACCGACCAGAACTACGGATCACGATTGGCTCCAATGCATTTCTACCATATCAAAAGCTCACATTCACCTACGGTCAAGCAATATCACTGCATGAGCTGGAGATGGAGGTCGTGTTGGAATACGTGATACTCATTATTCATTACATCATCGTCGTCGGTAAAACTGGTCATCTCAGTTCGGTTTCTTTGCCTTTTTCCTCTTTTCGCTTTTCGGGGGTATGGGGATAGGCATCTCTGTCGTCAAGTCTCCGCCCTCTTTTCCGCTCTTACTGGTTCCGCTGTTCCTATCAGCTGCGTAGGTATCGCCACTCAACCCTGATACCTGACTCATGCGATTGGATGTCGGCGGTAGTTGCTTCTCGTACCCAAAGTCCCCGTGGCCTTTGATGGCCGAGCCGAGACTCAGTCGCATCTGCTTCAGAACGACGCCATCATGCTGCTTGACTCGACGGTCCCCAACTTCCTCGTACGGGACATCTGTCGAGTAAATGGAAGAGCTTCGCTTGAACTCCCAAGTCTCATCGAGAATTGGCTAATCTTCTCCCATCGGAGGCCTCGGCGGCCTCCTTGGTGTCACACCCAGCACCGCCGTTCTCAGGCTCAGCGTTGTGGGCGCCATGTGTGTGATGGATAGCACTGGAACAGGTGGAGCTGGCATGCGCAGCTTATTGAGATGGCTCGCATAGCTGGCATTCCTGCTTCTTGCAAATGGTGTGGTAGGTTCTGTCCATGGATACCCATGGTAGGTGAGGCTCGTCAGGTCGAAGCTGTCGTTCTCGATTGCCTCCAACGACCTCCTCTTTGCTGTGCTCATCATGACAGGAAATAGTCTGGCCAAAAGCGGTCGAAGTGTTGGCGCACTTGCGCAGATAAGCGCCAGGTCGCACTCGAGGATCGTCATGACGAAGAATGTCAACGTGTTGGTGATGCCTGCGCTGCTAGGCCGGTAATGTCGGTGAAGGCTCAGCTGCAGACGGACCATGCTCGCCGCGATGACGAATATGCTCAAGCTCAGAACCATAGCGAGAGCGATCTTTTGCTTTCTGGGGAGATCCAGCCGTGCGACACAGGGGATGACCATGATGATCAGCCAGGCGTCCGTTGCAGAGTGCAGACTCGCGCTCGAAATAAGAAGGTCGGGGAAACCAAAGCATAACATCGGCTGGCCGAAGAACTCTCCAATGATAGGATGACATTGGAGGAAACTCATCAAGAGCATCGGCACGCTGTACAGAAACACAAAGGCGACAGTACCCCACGCCAGCCAGCGCTCTCGCGGGCGAGAAATGAAGACGCGCAAGTAAAAGGCGAGTATTGAAAACTTTGTCAGGCAAAGACATAGCTGATAGTATATGAGGCCCAAGTATGTCCGCATGATGTACGGATTGTCGTCCTTCTGAAGGGTCGCCTCGGCCGGTGCGGCGAGCAGAGTGGGCGTGGTGGCTGTGATGCTGTACACCACACACAAGGCCGTCGAGAATAGCCATGACAGGAAGATGAGGGTGTCGTCCAGGAACCACTTCTTGAGGACCCAGATTCTGGAGGCGACGCGGGCGAAGAGGAACAGAGTGCAGATGGCATGGGGGAGGATAATGCCAGTCAGGAAGACGGGGACATTGGCGTCGTCCTGGCGAGGTCAGAAGCTGTTCCAACACAGTAGTGGTGCTGACCCACGACTTCCTTTTGCACCGTCACCAGCAGCGTTGCGGGTGCCGCTGGGTGGGTGAGGTTCAGCCCGAGATTGTTCGCCATGATTGCACTGCTCTGCGATGCAAAAGTCGACTTTTGGTGTTTTGACACAACGAGAGGTGTTGATGGCTCAACTTCTCAAGGTCTACGATCCCATGGGGATGATCTTTGACTGACGGACTGCCCAAAGCGAGAGGCTGTCGAACCGTTTCCAAGACTACCTGTCATGAGGAGGGAGCAGCTTCTCTTCTATTCATACAACACCTCGGACTATCAATCCCGGGATAGGAAGGAAGCTCTTGTACGGCGGCATTGGCATGCCAGTCATGTGCATGCAACCAACACCATCCCGGCAAAAGTAGGGGACCCTGGAAAGATCGTCTACGTCGCCCCAACTCCATAAGTCTTCGCGGGCGCACAGGCTCCAGAGCTCTCGACGTACTGCAGCGCAGCCATAGCACGTCACGGTGGACGTCGAACGCAGGATGTGTACCACCCGTCATGTGCAGGCTAAACGGCTGCCATCGCGATTGGACAGGCCCAATGTCGCGGGCGAATGGGACGGCGGGCTAGTCAGATCGCGCGGAAGAGCATGGCAGAGGTGGACTTGGGGCGTTGGCTGATGTTCTGCTTCCTCCAGAGCTTCATCTCGTCTTTCATCCCAGACTGCTTGAGCCCGCTGGGCTAAAATTGGGCTGTAGATTCATGAATGGTGTTCAGCTGAAACGAGGCTGTTTGCGGTCCGGTCTCTACAGATGGCATCCCAAGAGCTTGAGATGCATCTCAACTCGGTTGAAACGAGGTGTCAGTCCCAGCTAGGGAGCTGTCAAAAGTCGGACACTAACAACACTCGCCATCGACCAAGGATGCTCGACGAGCCGAACGAGAGCTGGGAAGTTGACCCTGGGGTTTGTGAGTCAATAGCGGCTTGAGGTGAGCGCCATATCCCCGCATTCTCAACTTTCTTCAACTCGGAAGTAAAAAAGCGGTGGTAGTCGACCAGTCGCCTTCAGATACTTGGATGCGGGGTGTTCTGAGCCACACACATCCGTCCTCGTCTCTTCATGCAGATTCCCGTCGGGCCACATGCTCACACGCGCAGCGGAGTGCCGTCCGGGAGTTGCCTGATCCGGAAGGACGGTGCCGTGCCGCAGCGCCGATTGGTGGTGATATTTGGTTTCTTTGCAGGGGATTCCGGAAGATGGGCAGCTCGCCAATCTTGAGGCGTGCTTGGAGATGGGTGGAAGTTCTCAGTGGGCCTTTTAGCTTGGTTTGCCACATCTTGCCCACAACTCGCGATTCGAAAACTGCGTTCAACTGGCCGTGTCGTGCTCTTCAGAGTCATGCAATCTGCCCGCACTTCGCGGCATTTATTTGACTCGTTGCCGCAGTAGCCAACGTAATGCTCTGTCAAAAGTTGCCATCTGATTGGGGCTTACCATGCTTCTCTAGCTTACACTGGAGAGCTTGCTTCCGCTTTTTACCTTTGACCTTAGCAGTGGACCAGAGCAAGTCATCCGCAACCACCACATGAACAAATTCCGGCCCGCTATCCCTCAAGTTTTGACTCGCAAGTGCACCACTCATGCGCTCAATGGCTCACTGACGACTATGCCGATCAGGCAGTAGGGGACGTGATGCGATGCTGCGCAGAAGACGATGACATGGCCTTTTCGCAGCACTGCGTAGCAGCCACTCACAGCCGGAAGATCCCCACTGATAAAAAGTCCTGCCTGTAGGCGAGAGCTTGGACACGGGGACGTCGTTGTTTCTGGGATTATCTTTGTCTACAAGCTGTCGTTGGGGGTTTTCTGTCGTCGGTAGGAGGATGGCCCGTAGACTTGTCTCGTCCGTCGTCAACGGGTAGGTCCAATGTGGTGAGACAAAGACGTCTGTGCGATTTGCTCTCGATGTTCGGGACGATTGGGCTCTATCGTTTGGCCCAAGCATCGCGATGGTGGTTGATGTTTTGGTTTTTCGTCCCAAATTGGGATTCCTGGGATGACGTTTGATCTTTGGAGATTCTACGACAACCTCGCTAGCAAGTCGCACCGTGAGATGTGGCATGTGGAAAGACCCGGGAAGACCCAGATTTCGGTCGCTTCTTGGCCGAGAAAGTTAATTCGGGACGCGTCGGAAGCCTCACATTGGCACGCACTCTGGAAGGAGACTCATGCTGATCTCTGGGCATTAATGAGCCGAGGGATGGACTATGCATGTGGTATTGACTCGGCAACGCTGTCGCGACTCACTCACCAACAGCATCTGTCGATGGATTGGAGACACCAGTGATGTCGTCATTATGACCACAATGGTGTTCTCCTAGTGTCGCTTGAACGTCGACACGAAATTAAGCCTTTCGCCTTGGGATTTATTATCGCAAGTATGAGAGCAATGGTCAAATCAAGCCAGGCACCTTTGGCAGCCATCACCAGAAGCCCGCTCACCTCCCCTCAATCTCCTTCGCCTTCTCAACCGCCTTGACATACCCAGGTTGACTCCTTAACCTCTCAAGATACGCAAACACCCTCGGATACGCGGCCTTGGCAGATCCTCCCTCCCACTTACCCATCGCATCGTACGCCCCCTCGCTGTCCGCCGTTACCAGCCCGAAACTAATGAGGATGTCCGCCCCGCTCAGTTCCGGGCCGCAGAGGAACCCATCGCCGTCGGTGGTCCCCGGCGCCGTGCGGAGGAACTCGTCGAGGAGACGGAGGTGCTTCTCGGCGTCTGGGCGGACGGCGAGGGAGAGGATCTTGTTGGCGACGAAGGACGTCAGAGGACGGATCGGGAAGGGCACGTTATCCGATTTCAGCACTGCAAACACGTTAGCCAACCGTCGGGGGTCGAGCTGCAAAATCGTGTGACGGAGAGGCGTACCGCTGAGGAGGAGGTATTGCACCAGATTCGGAAAAAAGCTGCCCTCGACGTAATGCAGCAAGTACTGGAACCTCGCGTACGCGGCCGTCTCGCCGCCGACTTGGCCCTCTTTGCCCTCCTTCCACCGCGCGGGTACCAACGAGGGTTTGTTCTTGCCGAAGAAGTCCAAAAGGTACTGCGTGATGTACCCGCTCTCGGCGAGCTTGATGGGCTCGCCGCCGTCCGCGGGCGTGATTTCGAGAACGGGGGCTTTGCCGAGGGGGTGGACCTGGGCCAGTTCAGGTGGTGCGATGCGTGTGGGCTGGCGGCGGAAAGTCTGGACGGTGTAGGTGAGGTTGAGTTCTTCGAGGAGCCAGAGGGTATTGGAGGCGCGGGAGTTGTTTAGCCTGAGTCGTCGTTGAGTAAGCGGAGGGAGCAGAACGGGGTGAGAGGGATGAGTACCAATAGAGTTTTATACTCGGCTGTGGTGATGCCATGTTCCGGGTCGTGAAGAAGTGTGATTGAGGGTGACGGGTGAACTTGGTGAGAGTGTGATTGGTGCCGAGTGAGCGCGTCTTGAGATGGATGCTTCGTTGTGTGATCAACATGATGATGTTCCAATTGCATCAAAACATAGGAAGGGCTGCGTTTATATGTACGGATGGTATCGTGAGGTGCAACGACAAAGAACGCCTCATGATCTCCTCCCGTCAGCAAAAGTCGGGTAGCTTTGCCGTCTCCGCCCGATGTTAGCTCGGAACACGGCGGTTATGTCGCCCGTAAGCGCGCAATGCAGCTGGGCCGATTCCGTTGAGGGTTTAGTTTGGTGGTCGGAGGCTGCCTGGGCACTGCAAGACGGCGGGATCATGGCTGAGTCTTTTCTCGGCTCTGTTTGGGCGTGGACAGATGATGCAGGCGAGTACCATGAGAAGCGATGTCCATCCAGCTGAAGCAGGGACTGCATGATTGAAGGATCACAGAAAACAAGTATGGAATCCGACGACGAGTCGCATCGAAGAGGAGGGCACACGCGGAATGGATTGATGAGCTGACATTTGGAATTTCGACGCTGACGCCGCGATCAAAAGTCCCTTTCAGAGCTGTAGAAGATGCTAACTTGGGGATGTCGGACGGAATTCATTCCGTGCTGGTGTGTCTGCTCGACGACCCGGATGCACCCGATAATTTCGCCAGGGAGGGAGGTCATCGTGCGCTCAAAATATGACGACGTGTTGGCATCTCTTTCGATTCCAGTTTTGCATGCTGCCAGTCTCGAAACTCTGGCACCTCAGTGCGTGACAATGTCAGCGATAACAAGGCTCGCAGCTTACAACTTCCTCTTCACCAACCCCTTCCAAAAGTCGAAACTATTCTCATCGCTCTGCAGCGCCCACATCCTCCCCGTCTCCCTCCCGTCGCGATCGACCTCGACGGCCTTCAAAAGTCCCCAGTCGCGCGTAATGCCCACAATCTTGGCGCGGGCACCAGCCTCGGCCTCGAGCGTGACGTGCTGCCCAGAGTGCAGCCAGTGCTTGTAGTACCTCTCCTCCAGATCGCGCGAGAAGCCCTCGCGGCGGAACTGCTTGTACAAAGCCTCGATGCGTGTGAGGATGCGCGCGAGGAGCGTCTCGAGATGGAAGCCGCCCACGAGCGAGGCCGGGGCGATGGCGTTGAGGGAGGTGGTGGGCCGTGTGTTCGTGGTGTTGATGCCGATGCCGACGACGCACTGGTAGGAGCCCTGGGAGTAGCTACACGTGGACAGGATCCCGCCGATTTTAACGTAGGAAGGATTGCTTGGGGACGAGTTTGGGTCGCGGCAGTCTGGATGTTGTCAGTTGGGACTGAGGGGGCTGTCAGAGAAGAGGCATTGCTCACAGATATCGTTGGGCCATTTGAGCCTGATGGGAACGTCGCCGCAACCCTTGTCGTAAGACTGCACAGCCTCGACGATGGCAATAGCGGAGATGTACTGCAGGAAGACGACGGGATGAGTGGCTGCAAGATGGGCTGGGTGGTTGATGACGGTGCTGAAAATGAGGCAGCCTGCGGGCGATACCCAGACGTTGGTGCCACGGCCACGACCGGCGACTTGGGTTGTCGCAGTCAAGGTGAACCCCGTAGGGAGATGGGAGAGAAGCTTGACGTTTCTGCGACTGTCAGTGATCAAGTTTTCCCCACGGGCACGGGGTCGAGTACTTGTCCATCAGAGTGTTGGTGCTGGTGACGACCTCGCCGTACATCAAAGTGGTCCCCCATTCTTCAGCGGCCGGCTCGATGGCGCGGTACCGCTGCAGCGAGTCGTAGTAAAGGCGGTGGTTGAAGCTCGGCGTTTCTTTCGCGTCAGGCCAGGCCTCCTCGTGGGGCACGACGACCTTCACAGCACCGTCGTAGTCGGGAATGCTCGTGTCCTGGGGCAGAGCATCGCGCAGTTCGTCAACGTCCCAGCGCGACGAGTGCTTCTCAATGCGGAAGACATCGTGCTCGCCGTGGATATACTCGTCACCATCTTCCGTGCGCGTGATTGCCTCCTCCCACGAGTGCAGCGTCTCTCCGACCTCGGTGTGGTTCGCGGAGGTCAGGTGCATGCGGGAGAGCGAAGGCGGAGCGGCCGGGTCGGCGCTGAGATCGAGGCCGAGTTTCGCTAGACAGGCGCGGAGGAATGACACGCGCGCAGCATCGGCGGCAGCCAATTCCGAGGTCAGAGATTCGTAGGAAGGAATCTGGGGTTGGGGGTGGAGGTTTGCGGCGGCGAACCTTGACGAGTGTCAGTAGATGTCGTCAGAAGAAAAAGGGGGCAAAGGGGCTGGCTGACTCTGGGTGAGGCCCGGTTAGGATGACATTGCCCGAGCCGACCTTGATATAAACCACAGCTGCCTTTCCATCTCCACCGTCGACGTCAATGTCGTCTGAATACGTCGCGAGTACCTCGACGCCGGGAGTGTTTGACGCATCGACGAACACACCTCCGCCATTGTAGTAACTGACCACTTCGCCCTCAGAGAAGCCTTCGCTGACGGTCAAATTGACAGCTCTCGCTCCTCGTTCGCTGTGGTACGCGAAGCCCTTGAACGCGCCACCTCGGCATGTGCCGGGGAAGAAGGCCAATTCTCGAGTGCCGATAACCTCGAGAGTGCGATCTCCGACCTCAAACTCGCACTTTCGACTGCCGTAGTACCCACCAGCACAGAAGCCGAGATAGGCCCCGCCGCGACGCACGAACTCGGCGATGCGACGGTTGCCGGGCCCGTTAAGCACGCGGCAGAAACCTAGGTCACCGCCGCCAGGGATGACGAGCAATGCGCAGGTGGCTTGCCAGGGTTCTTTGAGAAGAGCAGCCTCGGCGACGGGGATGACTGCGTAGGTTGGGGAGAGAAGACGGCGGAGGGAGTAGATGCAGTGGCGGACGGACTCTACAGTCGTGCCGGAACCTGAGAAAGTTAGCATGCGAAGTCTGCAATACCGGGGAAGGAGAATTACCTGTGTAGACCAGCACGTTCAGTTTGCGTGAAGCCATCGTGGATGTTGAAGAGGAGTGGTTGATTGGACAGCAGGTATGAGTAAGAGGAGTCTTCGGGCAGTGTGGCGGGATTTTTAGAGCGACTTCTGCCTGTCTGTGAGTTCCCTAAAACCCCAACAAATTGGATGCTAAATTGGATTCTCTTCAACCCCAGGAATCGCCCGGAAAACAATTGAGAAGATCAAAGTAGTTTGCACCGTTATCCCTTCTCGTCGACGATATCGCAGACAATGTCGAAGCAAGAGAGCAACGCGGCACAGCAGGCCGCCGAGGACGATGAGCCGGACGACTGGTACGTCTGCCGAGCTTTCTTTTGTCTACCTACTCACAAGAACCCCGAGACGGTTGCCACGACTGGCGATGTAGGAGACGAATAAGCAAAACATTTCTTCACGAAAGGAAAACAAGGCGCACTGAACAATTTACTGATAAAAGACACAGGGACAAGCGCATCTTTAGCACAGGCTGCGCAGGTACGAACGGCCTTTCCCCAGCGTTATCCGTCGCTGGGCGCTATTCACACTATCGCGAAGCGCTAACGATGAGCCACAGAGGAGAATGCAAAGTTGACAGACTGCTATTTTGAGAAGAAGGACTGGCGCGAGTGCACTGCAGAGGTGCGTCCTCCTGTCCTCGACAACGAGCATGAAGCTGACGGTGATGCAGATGGAGCGCTTCAAGAGCTGTTGGAAGCATCAGGGAAACGACTCTCGCACCGATGCAAAGGACGCATAGAGCTCGGGATCTGTAAGAAATATATACTATATATATTTAAAGCTGTACAACACTCCCCCCTTCGACCAAGAAACAAAAACAACCCTCCACTTTCATCATGACCTTCACCTTGAGAAAAATGAATGGACCAAAAAAGCAGTGCTACCTGGGTAGAGGTAATTTCTCGCACAGTGCCAGCCACACACCGGCAGCCCCCGCGGGCCCAAGCTCCCCCGGCGCCGCGTTCTTCCACAGCCGACCACTTTTCACCTCAATTCCCCAGAAAAAAATAAACGCCTCCAGCTACGGAAGTCTCAATATCGCATCGCATCCCGTCGCTATTATACTTGTCATTCACATTGCGCGACCACAACCGCACACCCGCGCACCCGTCACTCACCTTTGCCTCTCACCGCACTCTTATCCTCCTAGGAGAAAGAAACGACAGATCAGATCATAACAATGGCGTCGTCTAATACCCTTCGTCCTCTTCTGCGAGCCTCCCGCTCCATCACCCACTTCGCCAGAACCTCTTCACAAATACGAGCTTTCTCCACGCCTCCGCCCACGTCGCCCGCCGCGAAACCCTCATCCAACAACACCTTTGCAAAGCGCGCATTCAACGCCAAGAACGTGTCCACGTTCAACAAGAAGAACGAAACCCCTGCATCCACCCCCGACCCAGATGTCATCTTCACCACCTCCCCCCCTTCATCCGACACACCTTCCGCCGAATCCGAACCCCTGGGCAACGACAACGTCGCCTCGGATCAGGGTATCGACTGGACGAGGTCCTACCACGGCATCGGCACCCAGCGCTTCCCCAAGGAGGTCAGCGACATCCTCCTCCGCCCCGTAAACCCCGAGGATGTCGAGATCAAGTTCGACGGCGTCATCTACCTCCCCGAGATCAAGTACCGCCGCATCCTCAACGAGGCCTTTGGTCCCGGTGGCTGGGGCTTGGTGCCCAAGGGCGAAGTTGTTGTGGGTGAAAAGGTCGTGACGAGGGAGTATGCCCTCATCGCCGGTGGACGGTACGTTTCCTCCTCCCCTCCCTTCCACCACTGTCTTCCTACCTGCTCAATACCGCCAAATACTGTCCCTGCCACAAGGCTATTGGGAAGTGTGCTGACCAGACGCGATCAACAGCTTCATCTCCCAAGCCCAGGGTGAAAACAACTACTACTCCCTCGAAGGCCTCCCCTCCGCCGTCGAGGGCGTGAAGTCCAACGCCCTCATGCGCTGCTGCAAGGACCTCGGCATCGCCTCCGAACTGTGGGATCCCGTCTACATTCGCAACTTCAAGAAGACGCAGGTCGACGAGGTCTGGGTCGAGCACCAGGTCACCAAGAAGAAGAAGCAGTTCTGGACACGCAAGGACACGCCCATCCAGTATCCCTTCAAGAAGGTTTGAAGTATGACAGCGTACAGTGATGGCGGCACAAGTGGTCGAGAGTAAGCTGTTCGATACGGGTGCAGCATCTCCACCAAGCTCGAGTTGGAGGAGGAAGATGAGAGCGCGGAGGCCCACGGCGCTGACAAACATCAAATTCAACGATGTGAAGGACATGATCCTCAGGCAAATGCCGATCGTTTGTTACATGGTGGAACTGGAGCGTAGAGGGATGATAGAAATCCCATCAGTTGCCTGTGTGGTGGCCATCGGCTGCTAGATTTGTATAAAATGGCGCGAAAGTGTACGATTGGCACACGAGATGGAAGAAAGGAAGCCATCTCGAAAACTGTATAAACAGACTGTTCGTGGAGTGTGTTTTCTTTGCGGGATGGCGCATATAAGCATAGACATGCCACTGGTTGACCAAGTTGTCGACGCGTGCAGTGCTGGCCCATAATCTCATCACTTCCACTTCAAGGACAAACAGCTCAAGTCTAGTTTTGACAAGTCAGCGACGTGGGATATACACCTTTGCCGGGTGCAGGTAGCGTAATCATTTCCGCGAACTCTGTTCAAAATGACGGAACACGCAGACATCGACTGTCAGCGACGCCCATGTCTATTCAGTCCCAAGGGTGGTCGAGGGGAGCGCAGACGCTTCGTCTGGTCCCCCCAGACGTCTCGACTTGAGTCTCCAAGTCTATCCATCCACGACGCCCTGCCGACCGAATCCAGCAGAAATCACAAGCCAAAAGCCACAAACTCCGTTGACCATTGAAGAGGATACGCTAGAAAAGCACCCTCACTTCTGCACGCCGGTGCTGGACCCCGCCCCACCCTCGGGGTTCTCGGCCGTGGGTGTTGATCCCCATCCCCACGGCATCCACGATCCACCAGCCGGTCTCCGCCGAACGGATCCTTCGCCATCATCATCGCCGTGGTCCTCGGCCCCGCTCTCGGCGTCAATCTTCTCAAAGTCTGTCTCACTGCGCGACTTACTCAGTCCGCTATGCGCGCTGGGCGGCCTCTGCGTAAGCTCCTCCTCCTCGCTGCCGTCGAGCTGCATCCTGCTGAACGCCTCCGGCTGGGCCTCGTGGGCGGCTGCCTCGCGCTCGAGAGCCTTAAGCACGAACGCCAGCCGCTCGCGCTGGGCGGCAATGAAGCTCGTACGCTCAGTACCCTGCAGCTCGGGCGGGATGAGGGATCCGGATTTGGTGAGGTCCTCGTGGGTGGGGTTTCCGCCGCCCACACCACCTCCGGTAGCAGCCGAAACTGCGCCAGCAAGGAGGTTATAGAAGTCGGTGCCGGAGTTACCGGCGGGAGCCCAGCGCGCGGCGGGAAGACTAAACCTAGCGAGGAGGGACTGGGTGTATGACTGAGTTGCGGCGGCAGCGGGAGCTTGGGCGGGTTCGGGTTCGCTAGGGGGCAGGCCGAGGACGTTGGTCTTGATCAGTTCGATCGCGCGCTTGAGGTAGGCTATGCCGGCGGTCTTGAGTCGGTCGTGGGCTTCAGAGATGAACTCTTCGATCTGAACTTCGTTGTCTTGAAGGAAGGGATGGACATGGGTCTGGTATATGATGCGCGCGCCCTGTGTCTGGGGTAGAACGAGGTAAAGCAGGAATAGAAAGCGAATGTATGCGTAGAATGGAATCCTGGAGTCGTTAGCGCCGCAAGTCACGTTGGTTGAGACGGATTTGCGCATGGCAGCGCGACGTACCAGACCAAGATCCATTCAGTCCAGGACTCGACCAACAGTGCGCAGGCGAGAACGACCCAGTACATGAGCCATGGCGTTAGTTGGGCGGGGTCGGACGTCTTCAGAGCCTTGTACGAGGCGAAGAGAGGGAAGAGAAAGGATGCGATGGAGCTGTAAAGGGGTCGCAATGTCAGTGAAGAACGGGAAATTGGTGGCGGGGTCTAGTCGCAGAGCGACAAAAGGTGAGGGGCAACTCGGAGTCGGTGTGACGGAGGGCAGGCCGATATGCGGCCCCGCACGTAGGTGATACTCACGACAGGAGGTGGGCGAATATGTCGAACATGGTTGCGCTTCGGATGTGAGGTTGAATAAGGGAAGAAGAAAGTAGCCAAAGCTGTAGGAAAGATATGTTGTAACAGGGAAGGGAAGCCGCGAGGTGAGGCAGAGAGACAGACTCCTCGCACAAGTACCAGGATAGCGACACGGGATCAATCGGTCAGCAGCAAATGCGCAGCACAGCCGACGTCAGGCGAAAGAAAGAAGCTGACGGGATGGCCAGGCCGGACCGAGATGAGACAAGACGAGAAGAAATGGCGCGGATAAGGTCGGTAAGGTAAGGTGAGTACCTGTCGGTGAGCGCGTTCTGCCCCAGACGAGGGTCGTCCGGGTGTTTGTAGTACTGGAAAAGGCAGGGGACTGTTCTCGTGATTGGCAAGTGAAGTACGAGAAGTAGATGTAGAAGACGATGGAGGCGGAGGACGGAGGTGCAGGCTGCAGATGTGATGCAGGCAGGCGCGGCTTGTAAGGCAATACTTACCCCAGGCAGGCACCTAGCCACTTACTACCTACACAGGTACGTAAGGCAGTGTATCGGCGCTCGGAAGCTAGGTGGGGTCGCTGTCTGAGCACGAGGACAAAGCCGGCCAAGCAGCAAGGTCAAGTGAGCTCCAGCTAGGATGTAGCAGTAGGCACCTCTACGAAGGTCAGTCAGGTCAGGATAGGGATGTGGTATCTTTCAGTTGGACATGTACGGCGAGGTACTTTATCTCCCTTCCAGGGGAGAACACCTAAACCCTGTCTGAACTGCGTAATGGATCGTGCAGCGCGGATTCAAGTCGCAACACATCGTCCAAGACAACAGCATAGGGTCAAACTGGAACATGGAGCAGATGTAACAGATCTTTCTGATGGCGGGAGGTATCCACCTCAATGTCGCTGCTGTTGCGCCTGCAGTGACACACCCTCTGGCAGACCCTCTGGCAGTGTCTCCGGAGTCTCAGTCCCCAGAAGGCATCGGTACGCAAGACGTCATCGAGGGGCTGTCGATAAGGGTGAGATAAGCGACCTCCGAAAAGCTGAAACCGAACATGACTCCATTGGACGTTACAAGGTACAAGGAACCTGACTGCCTGACTCTGAATTCTCGTGATGAATGACAAGTCGTTTTCATCCAATCTTCCGTCTTCGGACGATCTCTCGGAACACTCGAAACTCGCAACTGAACACTTCGCTTCGTTGCTCGCAGCTACTGTCTTGAATCATGGTCATTTCCGGACGCTTCCACGTACCAACAGTGATGTCCGTTCTCGAAATCAATCTTCTCGCTGCCTCACCACGAGTCCTATACGTGCCCGCCGACGACACCCTTCAGGCAACTTCTTGGCTCACAGGAACCGCGTTTGATGTCCAGGCTTTCCCCCGTACCCGAGCGGCATGTGACGGTTGTTAGTGTCTTTCGGTCCCGCCCGATGTCCGGGGGTCCCGTTCCACATTGCCGCTAGAATCGCCACCCTTTTGGGATGCGGAACGCCTCAGAGAGACAGCCACAACAACCAAGATGACCAAGCCAGACGCCTCTTGGTTACATTTGACGACCTGCCTTTGTCCTGCGTGGACAGAACCTACTGCCATTTGGCTAGCCTAGCCTGTCCTCGCCAATGCATTGGTAACGACGATAATACCTTACTTTGGCTACACGTGCTGTGCATGGCGTACATGCGAACTGAGTGTATAGATGTGAACGAACAAACATGGTTCCTGATAAGCTTACACTACTGTCAGAAAGCTCTGCCTATCAAAAGCGCAAAAGTACATGTCCGGCAACCAGCCGGCAACCAGCCGAGATGAATCCCGGATCGTTTTCCAAAACATCAGACTTCAATGACGTTCATCACTCGCATTGCGTTTGCCGAACCCATAGTTGAAGTTACTAGATGCGGCATACACCTCTCTCGAAGACCTGCCGAAAAAAACCCTAGCAGATCTGCATCGTCCGAACACCGCCTCATAGACGTTGCATCTAGGAGAGTATCAAGCAGGGCATGCACGTTGGAGGCTTAGCCAGGCCAAAAGCTGTCCTCTAGCTCTGTACCCTTATGTCTGTCGACCTTTTTATCGTTGATACCTGCTATTAACACCAAAAAATGACTGACCTGGCACTCTCAGTTACACTCTCGCTCTAGTTGTGTGCCACGACCCGATCAATGGCAATCTTGTCAAGCCCTGGCCAGTGTTTCTTACCCCACGTGAACCAGAAACTGACGGCCCCAATCACGACAACTACATAGACCGGGCCCGCGTAGTTCATCTCCGTACCCGTAACCGGAATGGTCTGCGGGAACGGAAGCCAGATTGACAGATACATCGACCAAAGAAGCGCGTAGATGTTGATGGGCGTGGCCCATCCCTTCGGCAGCGACCACGCGCCATACTGAATCTCGTACTCGGGCCCATGACCTATGCGGCCCTTGAGCCGCGCGTGGAGCATGCAGGATATGGCGATGATGTACGAACTGTACAGACCCAGCGACGAGAGCGCCGTGAAGGCCGAGAAGATGGTGGCCGTCGCGTTGTTGCCGACGGTAAACAGCGACAGGAGCGTGACGATGACGCAGGGAAGCCAGACGGACCGTATGGGCACCCGGTGCTTCGGGTCGATCTTGGCAAAGTACCGCGGCAAGCCCCCGTCGCGCGCCCACGCCCAGGTGATGCGCGACACGGAGGCGAGGGAGGCGGCGACGACGCAAAAGGTGATGATGAGCAAGCCGCACACCATCGCCGTGCCGGCCGCGGGACCCGCCGCGTTGAAGAGCAGCGGGATGATGGGGTAGTCCGAGTTCAGCACGTCGTCGGGCTCGCCCATGGCGAAGAGTATGGCCATGATGATGCCGTACGAGAGCACGCCGTTGAGCACAATCGTCCAGAGCATGGCCCGCGGCACGGCCTGCTTCGCGCGCTTCACCTCCTCCGCCATGTGCACGACGCCGTCGAATCCGATGAAACCCCACGCCGGGACCAGCATGCCAATGTTCCACGACACAAAGTCGTTTGTCCAGCCGGAACTGACGGTGCGCTCGAAGAAGACAAAGTCGGCGCTGGCGCGGGGGGCGAGGGTCAGGAGGACCACGACGAAGATGAGCCAGAGCACGACGTGGAGGACGCCCGCGAGCAGTTCCATCCAGGGGATGGTGCGGAAGGCGTACATGTTGATGAGCCCGCAGAGCACGAGCTGCGCGACGATGACCATGGTCAGGTGCCAGGGCTGGAAGCTGTAGGAGGGGTAGTTTGTCACGATGAGGCCCATGATGATGTTGGCCTCCGAGGCGGCGGAGCCCGCGAGCGCCGAAACCCAGGCGAACCATGTGATCCAACCTTGCATCCACTGGCGCGGGCGTTAGGTTGCGAGTCGTCGCAGTGCAAAGGGGGTAGACGTACCGTGATGAAGCGGCGGTGCTTTTCCGGGGCGAGCAAGTGAGTCCAGTGGTATTGCGCCCCCGCGATGGGCTGGATGGTTGTCGCGAAGGCTTCACTACAGTGACGTAGCCTCGCGTGGCTATGGTGCTCCGTGCGCCCCCTACGCTCCGTGCCGACATTAATCCGTCGGCCTAATATTTATCTGACGTATAAGTTTTACCCTCTTTAAATGAGGGCCTTTATGTTATATTCAGACTTAGAAGAAATAAGCTGTTTTATTCTCTTAGATTATATATATACCTAGTGACTCTTTCGTAATAGTTATAAGCCTAGCTTTTCTAATACTCTTAGTTCTCTAAGTATAATATAAATATCTCTATTATTTATATATATCTACCTCTAGTTTTTTCTTTCTCTCTACTAAGGTTTCTATTATTATATTACTTATTTACCTCTATTATAATATCCTTATTATAACTTACTATCTTAATTAAACTTAATAATTATAGAAACTTCCCCACTTAGTATATTATCTTTATAGTTAAAATTAAAATTAAAAACTTCTAGAAGTATATTAATTTAGAAGTATTCTCTATATTATCCTCCTCCCTAAGTAAGGTTAATAAAATCTCTTTACTTAATTTCTATCTTTATAAGGAGAATAGTAGATAAGTTAAAATATACTATACTGAATTATAAGTATATAACCTTATCTATATTAACTTTCTAATCTCTAAAATAGCTATTATCTTAAGAGAGGATAAGGAAGATAAAGTCTAATAAATACTCCTAATTAATATAGATAATAATCTGATTCTCTCTAGTATTTTAATATTTCTAATATTTCTAATATTTTCTATATCTTTAAATAAGAAATCTGTAGGTTTTTATAAGTTCTATATAAATTATATTATATTATATACTTCTTATAAGTTAAAATACTCCTAATAAGAGAAAATCTATAATATATTTTTTAAGTAGATAAATAATATAGTTATAATAGATATTCTAATCCTCACAAAATAAGAACTTCTAACTACTAATAATACTTCTATTTAATCTCTAGTTTATATACTAAAATAATATTATATCTTAAATTTAGCTAGTTATCTTATAGTAGTATAAAAAGAATATAGAAATATCTTTACGAAAGTAAAGATACTTTATAATCTTAATATCTAGATAAGGAAGTTCTAAAATATCCTCCTTAAAGTTATATTACTTAATATTCTAGAGATTTAGAGTTCTCTCACTTTACGAGATTTCCTAGAGGTAGTAAAATATTATCTCACTTTAGAGTAAGCTAACTATATCCTTAAAGATATACTAGTAAAAGATTATTTTAAGGCTATAGTTCTAAATATCTTATAGTATTCTGAGATACTTAAAAATTTAGTTTATAATTAATAATTTAGTAACTTAGGAAGATCTAGTAGTATTTATATAACTTTTATAGGTAAATCTAATAGTAGGTTCTATAATAAGTCTACTTATAAAAACTCTTTATAAAGTAAGTTAGATAATTTCTACTTATATAATTATATATATAACTAGTAACTAAATAACTATATTTACTTTAAATTTACTTTTATAAGTGAAAGAAACTTTACTAATAAAGATAAAATTATAGAAATTTTAAAAAAGTTTAATATTCTAACTTTTACTAAAGTTTATATTAAAGTAGCTTATAAGAGATAATTTACTATAAAGAATCCTAATATATCTTTATACTAATATAGTAAATTTAAAAATATATTATCTAAAAGTAAGATAAAGAAATTATAATTTAGTAATAATTTTTTAATAGTTATAGTATTTAATAATATTATTATATTTACTATTATAGAGGATAATTTATATATTTTTAATAAGGAATCTAGTTTAATTACTTCTAAGTCTAAATCTAAAGTAGTCTATTTAATTTATATTCAGAACCTTAATACTATCTCTAGTAATATTATACTTAATAATTATAAAGTTTTTTACTTAGTAAATAACTTCTTATACCTTAAAAGGAATTTAATTACCTATAATATATTAGGATAAGTTAAAGCTGGAGCTTCCTTATACCTAATTATAACCTATAGTATAAGGATTTTTTATAATATCTTTAATAGTATAAAGGGAAATAAGGATATTATCCTAAAGAATATTATCTATATTAAAAACTTTTATATAAATATTATCTTAGAGAGCCTCCTTAGGAAGTCTAAGTTTTAGTATTTAGGCTATAATAATATCCTTTATTTTAGACTTCTAGATAAGAGTATTTAGATAGTTTAGCTAGTAAAGAAAACTAATATTATTTTTATAGAATTTAAGTTTTATTCTTTCTATATTTTTCCTAATTTACTTACCTTAAGTAATAATATTATTATAAATTTCTATATCCTTATTCTTACTTATATCAAGCGATCTTAAGATATATAACAGATAAGGGTAGATAATACTATAATATAGTATCTTCACTTAAGATATTTAGAACTATAAGTATTTAAGAAGCTAGTTCTTAATATTTAGAGAGTAAAGATCTAAGGTATTCCTACTTTTAAATATGAGGATTATATAGTTATATATATAAACTTAGTTATATTATACTAAACCTCTAAAGATAAAGTTATATAACTATTTTATAGGATCTTCTGGAACCTCTTTAACTACTTAGGAGTATTAGATAGAAGTAAATAGTTCCTTATTATTAAAGATAAGTATATAAGGTAACTCTTTACTTTTCTATATATTTTAAAATAATATTTTAATATTTTTATAGTTTTCTAGATATTTAAATATTAGGTCTGAAGATAATATAGCTTTATATTATGTAAGATTAGATAAGATATTAAGTGAGGTGTAATTATAATTAATAACTTTATAGGATATTAGATATAAGTGTCGGAATAGGATATTAATATTAAACTAACTTCCTTATATATTAAGAAGCTAAATAGTAATATTAAGAGAGCTAGTAAAAAGCTTATCACTAAGATTCTTAAGATATTTAATATATTAAGTTTCTTAACCTTACTTTAGAGTGAGGCTATTATTATAGTAACTTATCTCTATAATATAAGTTTATTTTAATACTGATTATAACTCTTCCTAATTTAGATTAAATAAGATTAGTTATAAAATTATATTAAATAATATAATCCTACTTATAAGCTAAATTTTCTAAGTAATTTTTACTCTTAATAGAGAGGGATCTATATATATAGATATAAGGTATACCTTCTTAAGAAAGAATATAAAGTAAATAAAAATAGATAAAACTTTAAAATTAAGTCTTAAGGATATATTAGATATTTAGTAGGATATATTATAAACTCCTATAATCTCTATAGAGTCTGGATCTTCTTAACTTAATAAGTTATTATTATATAAAATATATTATTTAACGAGAGAATATTCTACTTAAAGAATAATACTACTAAAGTAATTTAAGGTAACTAAGCTTATAAGATTACAGAGGAGATATAAAAATTACTTTCTAAAATATCTCTAGAGTTAGAGATCCTGAGAATATAAATAAGGAATAATATTATATTAGTTTTGGATAATAAAGTATTACTTATATAACCTTCTAAGTTTATATTCTTAAAGAGAGGTAATAATATATAAAGAGGATAGTTACTAACCCCTAAGGTAACTCCAGACTCTATATCTCTATAGGTAACTTTAGACTTCTTACTAAAGTTATCCCCTAAGGGGAATAATAAGGAGCGAGAGGAGTTTTGGGATATTAACTTTAAATTGAATTTAGCTGAAGATATAATTCTTAATAAAATTTATATTTAAATAGATATATCCCCTCTGTAAATTCTGGATATAGAGGATTCTTATATATTACTTACTAATTATATTTCTCTTACTTATTTAGTATAGCTATATTTAGATAATAGGTGTTACAGACTATACCTGGATATCCAGCTAGGGCTATGCCCAGGCATCTAAAGCCAACCCCCTCCCTCAGGTGGAGCCCCAGTAGGCTCTATATAGCACTATATATACAGACTTTTCCACGCACTTATGAAGGCTTCTCTTTTACTCCTTAGTTCTAAATAAACAGTATTTTACGCCACCTTCCAGTTAAATAAGCTTAGGTCTAGCCCTTCATATATTTAGAACTCAGTTTTATTCACTATATAGATAACGCTAGGTAGAATGTAGCTCCCCACTAGTTAAGCATACAATCTAGTTAAGTATAGCTCCTAGGATATAATACTATACAACAAGCAACCAATATAAAGAATAATAGAGGATACTAAAGCCCCCCAGGATACCCCCATAAGTAGCAACCTTATAAGTAAACTACTTTAGTAGTAATTATAGTATATTTTAAATTCTCTCTACTAGAGGATTAATAAGCTTTTATATAAGTTAGCAAAATAAGATACTATAGTAGGTAGTAACCCCCAGGTGGCTACTATAACAGACACCTCTAGCCTATACTAAGATACTCTAATAACCTCCAGAATAATATCTATTAGGATAATAACTTTTAGGGTTAATAATATTATTGTATCCCCACTAGTAGCTAACTACTAGAGGAAACTTCTTCCCCTACCCCTAAAGTTTTTAGGTAAGCAGAAAGAATACTAAATATAAACCTAATAGATAAAAGCTAAGCTTGAGATTAACTATTACTTCTTTAATAGTAATTAGGAATACTAGTATCTAATTTACTCCTACTTAGACTTTAGTCCTCAGTAGGTAGTTAAAACTTTCTATATAGCGGGAAAGCTAGAAAACTCCTATAACTTAAATAATTTTATAGGTTATCTAGATAGAATTTATCTAGATCCTAATAATCAGTTCCACACTATTACTTAGCTATAAAGCTTCAGATAGAAAGAAAATAAACACCTAACTATCTTTCTGCTCTAATTTAAAAAAATTCTAACTAATACTAGAGGGTATATATAGCTAGATATAGTTTAGATCTCTCTACTGGAGGCTACTTTACTCCCCCACTTTAAGGAGCTACTTATTATAATTAACCTTCCTATAGAGTATAAACTTTAATTATCTAAAGTTTAAGATATAACTTAGAAGCTTAAATATATAAAGGAGGTATCAGTATACTACTAACTACTCTACTAAAGATCTGCTACTTATAATATAGAGAGTGATATTATAATAACTAGGGTAGTTAAGAAGTAATAATAATACTGGAGCTTTAGTAGCTCCTCCTCTACCCCTAAGGAATACTCTAGGAACCATTAGGATACCTACTAATACTTCAAATATAATAAGAAAAGCTATATCTATAGGAACTATAGAGCCTGAAAATATAAGAAAACTAACGTAAAAGTTATAAAAACTATAGCTACTCTGGATTATACTAGGGATAACTAGGGAGATAATACTACCCTACCTAGTAATAATAAGAATTTAGGAAAAAAGTAACTCTAGAGTAAAGTTAAACTCTGGAGCTAACTAAGGTGGAAATAATAAAATAAAGAAAATAATAAGAAAAAGAATAAGTAAGTAACTAATAGTTAGCTACTATTCAGACTAGAATTAATAAAAGTTACTCTATTAATATACTTATTAATATAGACTGTAATATCTATATTATTATTAATACCTTCCTTATAAAGAAACTTTACCTCCTACTAATTAATAAGTTAAAAAGATAGATAAGAAGATATACTATTAGGTTATTACTTAGTGACACCCAGGAAGTAACTATCCTAACTTTAGAAGTTAGTAGCTATATATAGAAAATCTATATCTATATTATAAAGAGCCTATAGTCACTCTTATATCTTAAGCAGCTATAGATAGAAGATAATTACATTATTTATAATACTGAAACCTAATAAATAACATACAGAAAGAATAATATAACAATATATTTAGAACACTAAAATAAGCTAATATAACTTAAAGAGATCCAGTTAGCTTAGCTACTTAATACTAATTTATTTATATTTATCTATCAGCATACCGCGCGGCACACTAGTGAGGCACTAAACTCCTACTAGGTTATATCTATTAGTCTAGTAGATATTAAGAAAATATTAGCCTCAAAAATAGAGGTAAACCTAAGAGATTATATCCCTATAAATATCTTAAAGGAATTCCTAAATCTTTTCTATCCAGATTTAGTATACTAGCTACCTCCTAACTAACTAGAGATAAACTACTATATCTTATTAATTCCTAATAATAAGGAATAAAAACCAGACTTCCTATAAAGACCCCTCTATAGTATATTATAAGAGAAGCTTCTAGTACTTAAGAAAACTCTAGAGGATTTACTTAATAAGGAATTTATTAAAGTAAGTAGCTTCTCCACTAATATTCTAATCCTCTTTATATAAAAGCTAGACAGAGGAATATACTTCTATGTAAATTATAAAACTCTTAACGTAATTATAAAGAAGAATTATTATTTCCTCCTCCTTATATTAGAGACCCTCTAGAAAGTTACTACTACTTATTAATATACTAAGCTTAATATTATTACTATATTCTATAAGATCAGAATTAATAAAGTAGATCAGGAGAAAATAGCTTTTCAGATATATTACAGCCTCTTCAAATAGATAATATACCCCTTCAGACTTATTAATACCTCCACTATATTTTAATAATATATTAATAGCTACTTATAATAGTTTCTAAATAATTTTATTATAATATATATTAATAATATCTTTATTTACATTAATAACTTATAAAAGGAGTATAAAGAGAAAATCCATTAAATATTTAGCTACCTTACTAATATAGACTTTAAGTTAGATCCCAAGAAATATAAGTTCTTAGTTACTATAGTTAGGTATATTAAGTATATTATAATAGCTAAAAAGAGTCTCTCTTATAATCCTAAGAAATTAGAAACTATTACTAACTAACTTCCTCTTAGCTTACTAAAAAATATCTATAGTTTCCTTAAATTTATAAATTACTATAAAGTTTTTATATTTTAGTATAATATTATTATAGAGTTTTTAAATTATCTAACTTAGAAATTAGTTTCTTTTAACTAGAGACTGAAGCAGTAAGAAACCTTCCTTATACTAAAATAACTTTTTACTATAGAACTAATTCTGTAGATATTTAATTCTAACACTTTAATAATAATAGAGATAGACTATTTAAAATATATTCTAGGAGGTATATTAACCTAAACTGATAAAACTAAAGTAAGATACTTAGTAGCTTTCCACTCCTAATATCTAACCCCTATAAAGTTTAATTACTTAATCCACAATAAGGAACTCCTTATAATACTAGAATATTTATAAGTATAGAGAGTGAAGCTATAAAGTATTAAGAGGTTTAAAATCCTTACTAACTATAAAAACCTTAAGTATTTTATAAAAAAATAATAACTTATAGAGAGGTAAAGCTAGTAAGTAGAGGAGTTATCTCAATATAATTTTTACCTTAAATACTAACTAGGTATTTAGATAGTAGCTCCTAATATCCTCTCCTAGAGGGAATAGGATACCTCTAAAGAGTGGAATAATAAGAAGTAATAGAGATAAGTAATATAGATTATCCCAGATACCACTATCCTCATAGAGCCTTAAGTAGGATATATAAATATTATTAATACCCAGGTTTTCAAAAGAAGACCAGATCTGTAAGAAATATAAAACTATACTACTAAGAGAGACTCCTTATACTAATAGATCTTTATAATAATCTAGTAGGGAGAGTATAGCTTCCCTCCTAACTTCTATATTAAGGTCCAGATCGCTAAATATACTATTTATATACTAAGATAGCTTACCTTCAGAGAGAAACTTTAGGTGCCAGGCAGTAAAGAGAGTAATAACCTCCTTAATAAGTTTAGAATTAAGCTAATATAGAAGTTATATAACTCCTCCCCTATAGGCTACCTAGAGTATAATAGTATATTAAAGATTATAAGCTAATAGTTCTACTAATCTAGATAGTTACAGAGTATCCACTAATTTATATATAACTGTAATATATACAGAAGTATTTATATCTAGAGGCAGGCTAAAAAGAAATTCCTAAAGTTCCTACTAATATCTAACTAGTTACACTCTAATCTATTAATAAACTTTATTACTAACTTACCCCCCACAAAAAAATAAGGTAGCTATTACCTCTAGGGTATTATTAATTAACTAAGTAAGATCTTTATATTAGAAGAGATAAATATAATAAAGGTAGAAATATATACTTAGTAATTCCTTAGTTACTACTATAGATTCTATAAAATATCATACTCTATTATAAATAATAGAGGGTCTAACTAAGTAAGTTACTTCTAGAAGGAGTTCTATAAGTTAATAGATATTATATATCTACTAAATACTAGTTACTACTTACAGACTGATAGAATTACAGAATAATATAATTAGGAGATCTAAGCAGTTTTAAAGATATTTACCTATTAGTCTCAGGATAACTAAAGTAACTTACTACTTATTATATAATTAATCCTTTATAACTAGCAGTATAATATAATAAAGACTATATCTTTCTTTATAGATTATAAATATTATATTAACTCTATCCCAGTCACCAAGAAGCATATAGAACCACCTAACAGTAGTAAGACTGTAACCTACTAGCTAATTAAGAGAATATAGTTAGTAATAATATATATTTATATAGAGATAGCTGCTACCCAGTAGAGGTTAGAAGCCTAAGTAAATAAGATCCAGTCCCCCGCGGATTAATACTAAGTTAGTAATAAAGTATAGTTAAATATATCTAACTATAAGTTACTAAAGCTAAACTGAAAGCTAGTCTAGCTACACTATAAATATATAATAATAAAGATCCTCTCGCTATATATTATAGAGCTGGATACCCTAAAGTCTATTTACTTATAGTTCTATATAGATTTACTCTAGAGAGCCACTACTGATCCACTACTTAGGCAGGTTATAGTTAATAACTAGCTACTATTACTAGTAGATAATAACAGAGAGGTTAAATAGCTAGTTAAAAACATTCTTACTATAAGGATATATTAAGTAGAGAGAGGATACTAACGAGAGGCCCTCATTAAATAGGAAGAATATATAAACTCTATATAGAAGCCTATCGACACTATTATAAATATAGTAGCCCTAGAGTAGTATAAAGTAACATATAAGCTAATTACAGATAATAATAAAGACCCAGCTTACAGCTTCTAGCTAAGCAGCAGCTAGGGAAGAGGGAGGTAATATTATAGGCTATATCTAGATATCCAGCTAGAGCTATACTCAGGTATCTAAAGCTAACCCCCTCCCTCAGGTGGAACCCCAATAGGCTCCATATAGCACTATATATACAGACTTTTCCACACACTCATAAAAGCTTCTCTTTTACTCCTTAATTCTAAATAAACAGTATTTTACGCCACCTTCCAGTTAAATAAACCCAGATCCAGTCCTTCATAATAGGGAAGAGAATATTACTAGAGAGGAGTTAAAATAAATATATAACTATAAAAATTTAAGCTAATTCTTATAAATACTACTAAAATAATTACTATACTTTAGAGTATATTTTATATTCCTCTAGATAGAATATAATTAGAATATGTTCTTTAATATTTATATATTTAATTAGGAGAAAGTTCTTAAGGAAGTAGACTAGAGATACTATACTTTTTATTATTTTATTTTTATATTAATTAACTAAGTAAAGTAAGTATAGATTTCTACTATATTAGTTAGTAAAGTTTATATTAACTAGTTTTTGAAGCTTCTTAAAACTTACTGGAATATTAAATACTTACTAGAACTACTTTACTCTATTTTTATTAAGGTAACTATCGCTAAAATTAATAAACTTATAGAGATAGGTATCTAGAAAATAATTACTAAGTATAAGGTAAAGTTGAAACCTATCTTTCTGAAATAAGTATTTATATATAAGTTTAACTAGGATAGTTATTTTAAGTACTATAAAGTTAGGATCTGTATATAAGGTGACTTCTAAGAGAAATATCCTCTTGAATAGATATATATTACAACTTTTACTGTATATATCTTTAGAATAGTAATAGTAATTACAGTATAATTTAACCTTAAGATCTACTAGTTTAACGTTATAAATATGTTCCTGAATACTATATGCAGACTGAATAACTCTCCTATTATATACTATATACTAGATAGCTTTAAGTAAAAAGGGAAGCTTATAGAGCTTTACTGCACTTTATATAGACTATATAATATACTTCTGCTGTAGTATAAGGAGTTCTCTTTAATTCTTCTTCGTTTCAGACTGTATCTAATAAATGAAGATTTATGTTTCTTCCAGACTTGCGATAAGAAGGTTCTTATTCTCTTCTATATTAATAATATTCTGGTTCTATACTATAAGGATTATATTAGTGACACTAAGAAGGTGATAGATAGGATTAAGTAAACCTATAAGTTAAAAGACTATAGATAAGCTAAATAGTATCTTAGAGTTAGAATTTTACGTAACTGTGAGGTATACTAAATCTACTTAACTTATAATTAGTATATTAAGTATATAGTAAAAAAGTTTAACCTTATAGACTCTAAAACCTTAGTAATATTATTACTCTTCACTCTACTTAAGAAGTATAATAATGAGGTAACTTTCTAGTAAGTTAAGGTCTTCCAGGAGAAAGTTAGCTTAATCCTATATATATTAATTATAATCTAACTTAATGTCGCCTTTATATATACTCTATCATTCTGTTTTCTCACGAACCTATCTTCTGAATACTATATAGCAGCAAACTAGGTAATCTGCTACTTCTATTATATATATTATCTCTCTATATATTTTAGTATCTTGGGGGGTAATAATATATAAGTGCTCTAGATTATAAGTAATACTTCCTTTGCTAATAATAAAGAGACGTAAAGGTCCTTATAGAACTTTGTGATCTCCCTCTTTAGAGGCTCTATTTAGTAGAAGGTAGTACACTAAAATACTGTAACTATATTAATAACTGAAGTGGAGCTTCTAAACCTAGAATATATTATGAAGGAGACTATAGTGTTATGATAATTCTTTGTTAATCTGGACCTTATTTTGAGAGATATATAGAAGATTTACTATAATAATTAGTAAACTATTTACTTTATAATTAGAGAAAAGGAGTATATAGTGATATACCTCTGCTATATAGAAATTTAGAATATATAGCTCTATCAGAAATATAAGCTATGATTTTTTAATATAGTCTACTTACTTATAGATAAGATACTAGTAGATAGTCTTATGAAAGTATTCTTATACGTGAAGTTTAAACACTTTAGAGTATTTCTAAATCTCTATAATATCTCTATAATACTAAGATAGAGTAAAGATAAAGTGTTATATAGTAAATAAGGTCTGGAGGCTAAGTATATTTAAAACTAAATAGTCTTATAGCTAGGGAGTATAATTAGCTTCTTAGGAGCCTAAATATTATTATTCTGAAGGATATTAAGTAATATAACTTTTAGTGTTTTATTTATATCCCTAGAGAGTAGCTATATAACTATTAAGTAGTAAGTTAAATATAGGTAATACTATCTGTAGAAGTAGGTTACTAATAAAGCTGTTAATTATAAGCTAAATACTAGCTGCAGTATTCTGTAAAAAGATTACCTCTAAAAAAGAACTAGTATATAACTTACTAGAGACTATTATATTTCCTATAGGAACTTCTAACTTAAAGTTAATAGATATATAAGTTATTAGAACTCTAGATCCAGATAATATCTTACTGCTACTTTCACTCTCTACTTTAGATCCTTTTAGATTTACTTTATATAAAGTGAGAATCTTATAGAATATTACTTTCTTATAAGTAAGAACCTAAGGTAGAGTATTAGTAATTATAATCTTAAAGTGAATACTGTATATTACTTATAGTTTCAGGTTTGTTAGCTTATAGAGAGGTGAGGAGTTAGAACTTTATATTAAGAATCAGACTTAAAGTTTATATATAAAGTTTCTTCTTACTCCTATATATAAGATACTTTAAATTCAGTCTTAACTTAGGTATATATATACTAAGTATAATACTAGTTAGTATATTTTAAAGATAGAGAAGATACGCCTAGTTGCCCAGTAGTGGTAGTTACTCTTCTTCTTACTCCTCAGTTTTTACGCCCTTAGTGGCCTTAGTCTCTATATAAATATTAGTAACTAACGCAATATACACATAAGACAAGTAGTAAGAAATATATATTATTTGCGGCTTTACTGCTTTTTGCGTGTGGATAGAGAGGTTAGAAGACCAGACTCTGAATCTTAATTATCTGAATTCTCTCTATTCTGTATAAGGATCTTATTTTTACCTTTAGTAAGTATAGTCTTCCACCCTATAATATAATTAGTTAACCTTATAACTTAAAAGCTAATTTTAATATATTAATAGATAGACTATTAATAGTAACTTAGGAAATAATATATTTTTATTTAGATTTAATTACTTAGAGGAGATATTAGAGAGGCTACTCTCCCCCTCTACCTCCTTACGTCTTCACTTTAAAGTGAGGATAGTTCTTACTTTAGCTATTATAGCTATACGCTCCTTATATATCTTATAAGATACTATCTAGTTAGAAGTATTAATATTTTTAAAATAAGTTATTAAATTAAATAATATAAGTTAGAAACTATTAAATAAGGTAATTAAGGGTGAATATAAAGCTGGAGGTATATATAATAATATTATTAATTTTATTGAAAGAGGAGAGTCGAGAGATAGCTATACTAGAGATCTTAATACTAAGTAGCTACTACCTTAACCTCAGGATCTCAGCTAATAAGAAGCTACTACTTTAAAAACTTATTTTAATTACTAAAACTACAGCCTCTAAATATACTGAATCACCTATAGTAACAGCTATATAAGGAAGAAACCTACTATTATCCTATTATAATAATAATATAATATAATCTTTTATTAATTTTCTTTTATTATATCTCTCTCTATATTTCTATTTAGAGGTTTAAAAATATATATTTAGAAATCTCTCTTTTATTTATATTAAAGAGTCTATTCAGACTTATATAACACTTTATTTGAGTCTGGGGGGGTATATTATGAAAGCTTCACTATAGTGATATAGCCTCGCGTGGCTATAATGCTCTATATACCCCCTACGCTCTATGCTAACATTAATCCGTCAGCCTAACATTCATCCGACGCACAAGTTTTACCCTCTTTAAATAAGGGCCCTCGTGTCATATTCAGACTTAGAAGAAACAAGCCGTTTTGTTCTCTTAGATCGCACGCGTACCCGGTGACTCCTTCGCAACAATGGTTGCGAGCTCAGCCATGGAGAGAGCCTGGGCCATGGCGCCCACGACGACGAGGATGATGCCCCAGGCGAGCGTCTGCGGTCCGCCGTTGTAGAAGGTTGCGCCCATGTCCATGGCCATGACCTCCCACGACGACATGAAGATCAAGGCAAAGGCCAGCAGCTGCCAGAAGGAGAAGAGACGCTGTCAACCGTGTCAGCCATGGAACCGCCTTGGGTGAGCCGTCTTCGCGATACTCACTCGCAGCGTCGAGCCATCTTGGCCCTCGACGGAAACTCCATAACCGTCCAGAGGTTGGCCATCGCTCGTCTTCTCGGATGAACTCGTCGTGTTGACCGCCGCGTAGTCTCCCTTGGGCGGCGCCTGCATCTCGATTGCGCTGCTCTGCGCCATTGCGTTCGTGTCTCTCACAAACCAACTTGCCGTCAACTGTGAATCCCGATGAGTCTTTCCTATGGAGGAGAAAACAGACACACGAAAAGATCTTCATCAGAAGGGGATGCGGTCTAGATAAAAAAGCTCCAGGCGAGCACGAAGAAAACCATCACGCCAAGAACACTAGACGATCTGGCCGCGAAGCTAAACATGCAACTCCCCTCGCACCAGTCCGACTCTAGCTGCTCGGTACGTGGTGCGATGCTACCCTACCCTGAGACATCTCGACCCTGGAGAGGGAAGCCGGGTGTCGAGGCCATCCTATTGGATCGGCTTTGACCAAAGCTCGATGCGCGGCAGACGGGGGTTAATGGAGAAAAGACGGGTTCATGAGACATCTGAAGGCGAGAGGGATAAGTGTGAACACGCCGCTAGCAGGGGCAGAGAAAATTCGCCACGGTATTCCACGTCGGTGGGGATAATCTGCAATGTTTTCTTGGGCGAACGTCGGGTGGGAGATAAAAACCCCTGCAGGACCAGTCCGAGGCCGCGAATGGTATCGTGACATTTTGGTTTTTGCGTTCCACGAAAGCCGGGGCCTCGGTTGATGGTTCGACTTGTCGTCAAGCATCGAAATTTTGACTTTGAAGCCTGTTAGAAGTATGGAATGTTGATATCATCTGTATGTGGGCTGTTGTGAGGAGTGAAAGCAAACTTGCGAGAATACGAAAAGCAGCTTAAAGATAACTTGACGTGTGTTTCCTCGCAAAAGCTTCCGGTCTGCTCTAAACTAGTCGCCTTCACCCTTGCGGTGTGTCGTCTCAACGAGGATGTGATAGGAAGTAACGATAATTATACATAATACAACGAAAGGCGTGATCCCTCCCCATAGCAGAGCGAGCACCAAGCAAACGCATGCGGGTGCCAGCACAACGTTGCCCCATACATCAAACTTGGCGATCTTGTCTTTCAGCTTCATCTTGTCGCTGGGCATCGGAGGGTTCTCGAAGAGGTACCAGATTCGCCACAATGCAAACGGCCGCCACGGGCAGAAACACCACCGTCAACTGGCATAGGTTGTCTGCGCACCGCCGACTACGGGACCGACGACGGACGCGATGGCGAAAACGGCGCCTGCGGCTCCCATGTAATGTGGGAGGTGTGTGATGGGCACGGCGTGGACCATCATCACTTGCTGGAGGGATGTCAGCCACGTCCAAGACACCATCGCAAGTCATGAGCAAGGAAACCGGGCTCCAAACTTACTGTACCCATGCCGATGCCAGCCGAAACCAGACCGCTGACCATCCTCCCAAAGATGAAGACAGCTGAGGTCTTTGACGCAGCGCAAAGGACCGAACCACCTGAAAATAGAACGACGGCAGCGAGGAAGAATGTCTTGATGCTGAAGAACGAGTACACTTTGCAGTACAGCATGAGGAAGGCCGTCGATGTCAGGAAGTATGCGCTGCCGTACCACCCGATATCAGCCAGCGAGTTGAACTCGTCGGTGATGGCTGGGATGGCGGTGGCTATGATTAAGCGGTCCTGGAAGCCGATGTCAGTTGATGTTGAACGCATCAGGAGGAGCTGGCTTATGAGCGCGACGATGAACCATACGAGGAGGACCGATGCCATCGTACAGATGAGTCTGAACTGCGAGATCTTTCTGACGGCATCCTGGCCTTCAATTTTACTAAGCTTCATTTTGTGATGATGGGTACCTGCGAGCTCCTGCCCAAGAGCATCCTGTTTCCCGTCGTCGATGAAGGACTTTGTTTGCACGGCGCATGGCTTAGACAGTGCTGGGGTTTTGTGAACCGGTCTCGTCGTGACTTTGGGTTCATTGAAGCTCCCGACGACTCCCGGCGTCGACACTTGGAGCGATGGATTCTTTTGCTCTGTTGACATTGGGCACAAATTCGAAAAAGGAACAGAGCGAGAGGTCATAGACTTTTCAAGCAGATTACTCGGACGCGTTCATTGCTTGAGAATGGTCGGATGTTTTGGCGGGAGGATGACCAGAAAGGACTGGCGATTTTGTCATTATGTGCTGACGAATCTGCAAAGGAGCTTTTGAGAAGCTGCACGGTGAAAGCCTCGCAGCTCGGCCTTCCAAATGCACGGTCAGTGATTCAAGTTGGACGAGGTATTTCACCAGAAGCTAATATGAGAGGAGTTCAGGTATCTATGTATGGACAGCAGCTGCGTGAACTTTGAAGCAGCAAAAGTCATAGCAAAAAACATTTCTGCACCTTCAAGGGCGCTGCTAACAAAGTCAAGCCAGTTTCAATCCATGGTCACTCGGGAACCCGTCTTGTGAGATGTGTGTCCTCGATGCCTGATGTCAGTTGAACAACTCGCCCTTATTCAAGATATTGCTCAGCGTGGGTACGACGTTGAATTATGAGCGTTCGAGACCTCGATGATACCCGAGCTTGGCCCTGGCCGTGTCGTTCAGACAAATTTACGTCTCCTACTTTGAACCAACTTCACGCCCGGGACTGTATAGAGTTTGAAAGCCGTTCGTTCTGCGGACAGGGAAAGCGTCGTTGCAATAAACTGCCACCGAAGGGCCTCGAGTCAGCATCTGCAGTGGCAAGTTTCCATTGCTGAAGCTAAGAAAAACTATTGACTACTGTCTAGAGATTACGCTCTTTGGGTCTGTCGGTGTGCGTCTTGATCCTAGATCATCCTAGGATTCTGGCGAAGTATCCTCCTATCAACCATGCTCGCCTTTGTATGCCCTTCTGGTGATCTAGTAGACTTTGGATGTGGACATGGCCAAAACATCGACTGACTGCTTCTACTAGAATACCGGAATTGCCTAGTTTGACCATAATCTGAAGAAAGATCTTTCTACAGCCCATTCTATAACAGGCAGTTGAGACATCGATCAACGCATTACCAAAGTGCTATAACAAACGAACAACACAGCAGTGTGCATTAAGGGAATATACAGTCGTATTATTGCATGTAAATGAGACCCACGCAGTCGATTCTCCCATCAAGCCACGCCCAGCTTCTGAGACGCAGCTGTAAATGCCTAGGAAGCTTGCCTCTTATGATTCTTCCTTTGTTTCCCCGTCTTTCACGGCCTAGGTGTGCCACTCCTCAGATTTCCATACCTCTCCAGAAGCTGTATGATCTCGTGTAGTTCTTGACTTGTCTGGAACGTGCGAATCAAACTCCGGGCATATTGCCAAGCCGACTTTCCGTCAGCGTTCTCTTTTGCCGCATCAGCCCCTCTGTCGAGCAATATCTTGACCGAAGGCCTGTGCTGTTGCAACACAGCCCAATGTAAGGCGTAAAGCCCGTCTTTTCGTTTCGCGTCTACTTTGGCGCCTCGGTCGATGAGTGACGAGACCATTCTCTCGCTCTTTTGCTCGATGGCTGGAAATAGTGCCGTCTGCCCAAGTGCATCTCTGGAGTCTGTATTGACATCAAACGACAGCAGTAAATCCACGAGTTCATCGAAACCTTTGGAGGCGGCAACTACCAGAAGAGGTGCACCCTTGTCGTCTTTGACCTCTTTGTTGGCCCCTTTAGCGAGAAACAGGCGGGCTGTTTCCATTTGGCCGGCACGAACAATAGCCGTCAGTGTGCTATTGTTAGTCTTGTCAACGAAGTTGACGTCCGCTCCCTGTGCGATCAAAAGCTGTGTCGTTGGCACGTGGCCATCCATGGCGGCGAGAAATAAAGGACTGCGAGCGTTTGGAGGATTGATCAATGCCCCCCTGTCAAGTAGTAACTTGACCATTTTCTTATTTCCGCCCAAGGCGGCATGTCCCAAGGCGGTGTTATTGGTGATGCTGAGACACTCTGTGTTTGCCCCAGCATCTAGGAGGATACTCGCTGCTTCTTCATGACCGCGTAGAACGGCACCCATCAGGGGGGTATGGCATCGGCGGTTTCGGCTACCGATGTTGGCCCCCTTCTCCAATAGAAGCTGGACAATGGTGGTATGGTTGTTCCGAGCGGCCTGAGATAGAGGAGTGTCTCCGCGTTCGTTCTGAAGCTCAGGATTGGCTCGGTGGGCGACCAACATCGCCGCTATTTGGTAGTGACCTTCGCGAGCTGCTACAGACAAAGCAGTGTGCCCTAGATCGTCGGTGAAGTCGATGAAAGCCCCATGTTCCAGCAGCAACTTGGCAGTTGAATATGATCCTTTCTCTGTTGCCGCGAGTAAAGGGGACATTCCGCCAGATTGTCAGGCCACAGCAGAGAGGGGGGGCACCGGGGGCCCATCGGGTCCCCCGTAAGAGAACACTGGCGCCCGGAATAATGGTTATTCCGGGCAGCGAGGCTTAAATACTAATATAGAGTAATAGCTAAGTGAGGGGAAAAATAAGTTTAAATAGTTATATAGTATAATACCTACTTATTTAGAGATTCTATTATTTAGTATAAATTTAACTTAATATATTTAAACTTCTACCTACTTTTAGGTATACTAATTAGTAGAAGTATAATAATATTATACATATAAATTACCTAAATATAATATACTATTAATAGCTTAGGAGAGTTAAATATAGATAGAGAACTAACTTTTATAGTAACTAATAGTAATATTAATAACTTTAAGAAATAGTAGCTTCTTTAGAATAATAGTAACTTTTCTAAAGTGGAACTTAATTAATTAATTAAGGAAGAAATAATAAAATTAAAAAAAGTAGAAATTAGAAAAGCTGATAATTTTAAGAAGAGGAGAAGATATAGAGGAGGGGACTATTAGGAGCTTTATTATTCCTAATCTGAAGCCTAAAAGATAGAGAGGAGACCTCTTAGTAAAATAGCTTACTCCTATTTATTATAAGGAGGATAGTTAGTCTAATTTTAATAACTTCCTATTTAAACTTAGAAAATAGTTTATTATAGTAGAAAATAACTTTATAATAGATAAAAATATAATTTAATATATAAGTTTATATTTTAAGAATATTACTTCCCACTACTAAATTAAGTAGGTTTCTATTATATATAATAATAATATTAAGTAGGTTACTTAATTAGCTATAAAGGAGTAGCTTAAATTAAATATAAATAATATTAATATTAAAGTTATTATTATATTTACTTAGTTAAATACTATATAATAGAAAGTTAGCTAAACTTACTAATAGTTTATCAATATTTATAAAGTTATTAAAGTTAAATATCTAGATATCTAGCTAGAGAAACTCTATATTATTAATATTATTAACTACTTACTATTAGAGTTAAAAAAAGTAATTATAATTAGAAACTTTTTAGTAACTTACTAGAAACTAAACTATACTACTAAATAGGTAGAAATTATTAAATAATTTATAAGTAAGTTAATTTTAGTAGATTCTACCTATAGGATACTAAAATAGAGAAGCTGTAGATTATTAGTAATATTAATAGTAATCCCTACTAGAGAGATAAGTAGTAAGAATTAGTCTAGAGAGTAGTTTACTATTATAACTATATTACTTAAGATTAAGTAAGAAAATATTCTATAGGTTAGAATTATAGCCTCTAGGAAGCCTCTAAAATACTATAATTATAGTAAGATAGACTATATATTTTACTAATATAAAAAAGATATATACTATTTATATAAAAAACTTAGATATATAGAAAAACTCTATTATTTAGTAGTAACTAAAGTTAATAATATTTAAATTCTATAGGATCTAGAGTTTTACTAATATTTTAAAACTAAGATATTAGTTTATATAGAGAAGAGTTAGAAGAAGGAGAAAATACTTATTAATCTGGAGGCTAATAAGAATATCCTAAGTTAGAATATATTATATAATACTAAATCTATAGAGGTTAGTAGAAAGTTAGAAATATTAAGTTTCGAGGGGGGAGTAGTATTTAAGTATAGAATATATATTATAATTATAAAAATTATAGATAACTTTAGTATAATAAGGATAAAATCTTATATATTCTAAATAAGTAAAATTAGTAAATATAATATTATCTTAGGAATTCCTTAAGGTAGAGAAGTAAGGCTAAATTTAGAGTAGAAGACTTTAAACTAAATCTATCTCTTAACTATTAGTAATATTAAATGAGTATATAGAACTAAAATAATTAATAAAGTTAAGAGGTAATCTAAGTATATATTAGTAATCTCAGCTTTATTAGTATTAATAGAGGGGAAATAATAAACTATATAGTAGTAACTTAGGGGAGATATAAATAAGGAGAAAAATAGAGATATTTAGTTACTATTGAGATACTGAGAGTGGATTTATATTTTTAATATAAAGAAGGTAAGTATATTAGTAGAAGAGAATATTTATATATATATAATAAAGTTAGAGGAAAGTAAGAAGCCTCTATAGAATTCTATCTACTTTCTTATAAAGAAAAAACTAAAGGAATTATAATAATATTTAATATTAATACTAGAAAAAGGATAGATTAGGATATCTTAAAACTTAGTGGGAATATTAATTCTATTTATTCTGAAGAAAGAAGGTAAGCTGAAGTTATATATAAACTATAGAGAGTTTAATAATATTACTATTAAGAATTCAATATCTCTATTTCTTATTAGTAAGATTTTAGACTAACTAGGGGGAACTTTATAGTTTACTAAACTAAATCTAAAAATATATATACTACTAAGTATATATATAGAAGGAAGATAACTAGAAGTTAGTATTTAGAATATAATATAAGTATTTTAAATATTAGATTATACTATTCAGACTTATTAATATCCTAATAACCTTCTAAATATATATTAATAATATTTTAGTAAACTTTATAAATATTACTTATATTATTTATCTAAATAATATTCTAATTTTTATAAAGATAAAAAAAAAATATATAGAAGTAATAAAAAAGATATTTAGCTAATTATCTACTATAGGATTTTATATTAATCTAGAGAAATATAAGTTTTATATATAGACTATTAAATTTCTAGGTTTTATAGTCTCTCCTAATAATATTATTATAGAGGAGGAGAAAATAGTAACTATTAAGAAATAATTAGTATCTATTAGTATTAGAGAGATCTAAGTTTTCTTAGGATTTATAGAATTCTATAGGAGATTTATTTAGAATTACTTTATAGTAAATACTAAATTTACTAATTAACTAACTAAGTAATATAATTAAGTTAGGCTTGTAAATAGGCTCAGCCTATTTATATAATATAAGTAGCCTTATAAGTATAAATAGCTAAATTTATATAAAAAGCTAGACTTAAGCTTATTCAACCAGAAGGTAGTATAAAATACTATTTATTTAGAACTAAGGAGTAAAAGAGAAGCTTCCACAGGTATATAGAAAAGTATATATATATAATACTATATAGAGCCTACTAGAGCTCCACCCGGGCGAGGGGGTTAGCTTTAGATACCTAAGTATAACTCTGGCTGGATATTTAAATATAGCTTATAATATTACCCCCCTCCTCCCCAGTTACTACCCAGCTAGAAGCTATAAGCTGGATCTCTATTATTATTTATAATTAGCCTATATATCACCTTATACTACTTTAGAGCTGCTATATCTATAATAGTGTTAATAGGCTTCTATATAGAGTTTATATATCCTTCCTATTTAATAAAAGCTTCTTATTAGTATTCTATCCCTATTTAGTATATCCTTATAGTAAGAATACTTTTAACTAGCTATTTAACCTCCCTATTATTATCTACTAGTAGTAGTAGCTAGCTATTAACTATAACCTACCTAGGTAGCAGATTAGTAGTAGCTCTCTAGAGTAAATTTATATAAAACTATAAATAAATAGATCCTAAAGTATCCAGCTCTATAATATACAGTAAGAGAACTTTTACTATTATATATTTATAATATAGCTAAGATAGCTTTTAACTTAACTTTAGTAACTTATAGTTAAATATATTTAACTATATCTTATTACTAATTTAGTATTAATCTATAGGGGACTAGATCCTATTTACCTAAGCTTCTAATCTCTATTAGGTAGTAGCTATCTCTATATAAATATATATTATTACTAACTATATTCTCTCAACTAGCTAGTAAACTACAACTTTACTACTACTAAGTAGTTTTACATACTCCTTAGTAACTAGGATAGAATTAATATAATATTTATAATCTATAAAGAAAAATATAGTCTCTATTATACTATATTACTAATTATAGAAAATTAACTATATAATAAGTAGTAGGTGTGAAGGGTTAGATCTAAACTTATTCAACCGGAAGGTAATATAAATACTGTTTATTTAGAACTAAGGAGTAAAAGAGAAGCTTTTATAAGTGTATAGAAAAGTCTGTATATATAGTATTATATAGAGCCTACTGAGGCTCCACCCGGGCGAGAAAGTTAGTTTTAGATACCTAGGTATAGTTCTAGCTAGATATCTAGATATAGCTTATAATATTACCCCCCTCCTCCCCAGCTGCTACCCAGCTGGAGGCTGTAGGCTAGATCTCTATCGTTATCTATAATCAGCCTATATATTACTTTATACCGCTCTAGGGCTATTATATCTGTAATAGTATTAATAGGCTCCTATATAGAGTTTATATATTCTTCCTATTTAATAAAAGCTTCTTATTAGTATCCTCTCCCTACTTAGTATATCCTCACAGTTAGAATACTTTTAACTAGCTATTTAACCTCCCTATTATTATCTACTAATAGTAGTAGCTAAATATTAACTATAACTTATTTAGGTAGTAAATTAGTAATAACTCTCTAGAGTAAATTTATATAAAACTGTAAGTAAATAGACTCTAGAGTATCTAGTTTTATAATATATAGTGAGAGGATCTTTATTATTATATATTTATAATATAGTTAGGCTAACTTTTAGCTTAATCTTAGTAACTTATAGTTAAATATATTTAACTATATCTTATTACTAACTTAATATTAATCTATAAGAGACTAGATTCTATTTATCTAAACTTCTAATCTCTACTGGATAATAGCTATCTCTATATAGATATATATTATTACTAACTATATTCTCTTAACTAATTAGTAAGTTATAACCTTACTATTACTAAGTAGTTCTATATACTCTTTAGTAACTAGAATAAAGTTAATATAATACCTATAATCTATAAAGAAAGATATAATTCCTATTATATTATACTGCTAGTTACAGAAAGCTAACTATATAATAAGTAATAAGTTACTCTAGTTATCCTGAGACTAATAGGTAAATATCCTTAAAACTACTTAAATCTCCTAATTATACTATTCTATAATCCTATCAGTCTGTAGGTAGTAACTAATACTTAATAGGTATATAATACTTATTAATCTATAGAACTCCTTCTAGAAGTAACTTACTCAGTTAGACTCTCTATTACTTATAATAAAATATAGTATTCTATAGAATCTATAATAATAACTAAAAAACTATTAAATATATATTTCTACCTCTATTATATCTATCTCCTCTAATATAGAAACCTTACTTAGTTAATTAATAATAACCTAGAGGTAATAACTATTTTATCTTTTCATAGGAAGTAAGTTAGTAATAAAGTCTATTAATAAATTAGAATATAACTAATTAGATACTAATAAGAATTTCAGGAATCCCTTCTTAACCTACCTCTAGATATAAATATCTCTATATATATTATAGTTATATATAAATTAGTAGATACTCTATAATTATCCTAACTAGTAGAACTATTAACTTATAATCTCCAGTATATTATTATACTCTAAATATCCTACAGGGGAGAAGTTATATAACTTCTATACTAGCCTAATTCTAAGCTTATTAAAGAAGCTATTACTCTCTTTACTATCTAGTATTTAAAATCTCTCTCTGAAAGTAAACTATCCTAGTATATTAATAGTATACTTAGTAATCTAAATCTTAATATAGAGGTTAGGGGGGAAGCTATATTCTCCCTACTAAACTACTATAAAGATCTATTAGTATAAAGAGTCTCTCTCAGTAGTATAATTCTATATCTCTTACAGATTTAGTCTTTCTTTAAAAACCTAAGTACTAATAATATCTATATATCCTACTTAAAGCTCTATAGAGATAATAGTATTCAGGATAATTTATATTACTTATCCCTATTACCTCTTATTATCCTACTCTTTAGGGGTATTCTATTCTCTCTAGGAGAGAGTATTAGAAGTTACTATCTAGACGCCTAACTAATATTTAAAGTAAAAATTATACTGAGATAATTTCTCCACCTACTAGCTCTATTTCTCTATAAGTTATTATTTCTTTATAAAATACTTAAGATCTTTATAATTAGTAAGGATTTTAAACTTCCTGGTGTTTTATAGCTTCACTCTCTATATCTGTAAATATTCTAGTATTATAAGAAGTTCCTTATTATAGATTAGGTAATTAAACTCTGCGGGAGTTAGACGTTAGAAATAGAAAACTACTAAATACCTCACTCCAGCCTTATTAGCTTAAGTTAATATACCTCTTAGAGTATACTCTAAATAATCTATCTCTACTATTATTAAAGTATTAGAATTAAATATCTATAGAATTAATTCTATAGTAAAAAGTTATTTCAGTATAAAGAAAGCTTCCTATTATTTCAGTCTCCAGTTAAAAGGAACTAACTTCTAAATTAGGTAGTTTAAAAACTCTATAATAATATTATACTAAAATATAAAAACCTTATAGTAATTTACAAACCTAAGGAAACTATAGATATCTTTTAGTAAACTAGGAGGAAGCTAGTTAGTAATAACTTCTAACTTTTCAGGATTATAAGAGAGACTCTTTCTAGCTATTATAATATATTTAATATACTTAACTATAGTAACTAAAAACTTATATTTCTTAGAATCTAACTTAAAATTTATATCAGTAAGGTAGCTAAGTATCTAGTAGACTTTCTCCTTATACTCCTTTCGTAAGCTATTAGTATAAATAAGGATATTATTAATATATACTATAATAAAGTTATCTAGAAACTATTACAGGTAGCTATTAATATACTATTAAAATATAGTGGGGATACTAGTGAGTCTAAAGGGGTATACTACCTATTTAAAAAAACTATAATATATCTAAAAAACTATTTTCTCCTGATCTACTTTATTAATTCTAATCTTATAGAATATAGTAATAATAGTAAGTTTAATATACCAGTAAGTAATAGTAACCCTCTAGAGGATCTCTAATATAAAGAAGAGGAGATAATAATCCTTCTTTATAATTACGTTAAAAACTTTATAATCTATATAGAAGTATATTCTTTTATCTAACTTTCTTACGAAGAGGATTAAGATATTAATAGAGAAGTTACTTATTTTAATAAATTCCTTATTAAGTAAATCCTCTAGAGTCTTCTTAAATATTAGAAGCTCCTCCTATAATATACTATAGAGGGGTCTCTATAGGAGGTCTAATTCCTATTCCTTATTATTAGGAATTAATAGGATATAGTAGTTTATTCCTAATCAGCTGGGAGGCAGTTAGTATACTGAATCTAGATAGAAAAAATCTGGGAATTCCTTTAAGATATTTATAGGAATATAATCTTTTAGGTCCACTTCTACTTTTAAAACTAATATTTTCTTAATATCCACCAGACTAATAAATATAATCTAGTAGGAACTTAATACCTCACTAGTATACTATATAGTATACTAATAGATAAATATAAACAAATTAATATTAAGTAGCAAAACTAACTAGATCTCCTTAAGCTATACTAGTTTATCCTAATATTTTAAATATACTATTATATTACTCTTCCTATATATTATCTATTAAGCTTCAATATTATAAATAACATAATTATCCTCTATCTATAGCTACTTAAAATATAAAAGTAGCTACAAACCCTCTATAATATAAATATAAATCTTCTATATATAACTACTAACTTCTAAAGTTAGGATAGTCACTCCCTAAGTATTACTAAGTAACAATCTAGTAATATATCTTCTTATCTATTTCTTTAACTTATTAACTAGTGGGAGGTAAAATTTCTTTATAAGGAAGATATTAATAATAATATAAATATTATAATCTATATTAATAAATATATTAATAGAGTAACCTCTATTAATTCTAGTCTAAATAGTAGCTAACTATTAGTTACTTACCTATTCTTTTTCCTATTATTTTCCCTATCCTATTTCTTCCGCCTCAGTTAGCTCTAGAGTCTAATTTCGCTCTAAAGTTACTTTTTTCCTAAATCCTCACTATTACTAAATAGAGTAATATTATCTTCCTAGTTATCCCCAGTATAATCTAGAGTAACTATAGTTTTTATAATCTTTACACTAATCTTTTTATATTTTTAGGCTCTATAGTTTCTATAGATATAGTCTTTCTTACTATACTTAAAATATTAGTAAGTATCCTAATAGTCCCTAGAATATTCCTCAGAAGCAGAGGAGGAGCTACTAAAGCTTTAATATTATTATTACTCCTTAACTATCTTAGTTATTATAATATCACCCTCTATATTACAGATAGTAAGTTTCTAGTGGAGCAGCTAGTAATATACTAACACCCTCTTTATATATTTAAACTTCTAAGCTATATTTTAAACTTTAGATAACTAAAATCTATATTCTATAGGAAAGTTAACTATAATAAGTAACTTTTTAAAATAGGGAAGTAATATAGCCTCCAGTAGGAAGATCTAGACTATATCCAGCTATATATACCCTCCAGTATCAGTTAGAATCTTTTCAAATTAAGACAGAAAAATAGTTAAGTATTTATTTTCCTTCTATCTGAAACTCTATAACTAAATAATAATATAAAGCTAACTATTAGGATCTAAATAAGTTCTATCTAGGTAACTTATAAAATTATTTAGATTATAAGAATTCTCCAGCCTTCCCACTATATAGAAAATTTTAACTACCTACTAAAAACTAGAGTCTAAACAGAAGTAAATTAGATACTAATATTCCTAATTACTATTAAAGAAGTAGTAATTAATCTCAAACTTAGTTTTTATCTATTAAGCTTACACTTAGTATTCTTTCTACTTACCTAAAAACTTCAGAAGTAGGGAAAGAAACTTCCTCTAGTAGTTAGCTACCAGTAGGGATATAGTAATATTATTAACCCTAAAAGTTATTATCCTAATAGATATTATTCTAGAGGTTACTAAAGTATCCTAATATAAACTAGAGATATCTATTACAGTAGCCACCTAGGAGTTACTACCTACTATAGCGTCTCATTTTACTAACTTATACAAAAGCTTATTAATCCTCTAGTAAAGAAAACTTAAAGTATACTATAACTACTACTGAAGCAGTTTACTTATAAGGTTACTACCTATAGAGATATCCTAAGGAGCTCCAGTACCTTCTATTATTCTTTATATCAATTACCTATCATACAGTATTATATCCTAAAAGCTGCACTCAACTAGATCATATACTTAACCAGTGGGAAGCTACACTCTACCCAGCGTTATCTATATAATAAATAAAACTAAGTTCTAAATATATAAAAAGCTGGACCTAAGTTTATTTAACCAGAAGGTAGCATAAATACTATTTATTTAGAACTAAAAAGTAAAAGAGAAGTTTTTATAGGTGTATGGAAAAGTCTATATATATAATACTATATAGAGCCCACTAGGGCCCCACCCGAGCGAGGAGGTTAGCTTCAGATACCTAAGCACAGCCCTAGCCGGACATCCAGACATAGCCCATAACAGTAGGTTATCCTAATTATCCTGAAACTAGTAGGTAAATACTCTTAAAACTACTTAGATCTCCTAATTATATTATTCTATAATCCTATCAGTCTGCAGATAGTAACTAGTACTTAATAAATATATAATACCTATTAACTTATAGAATTCCTTCTAGAAGTAACTTACTTAGTTAGACTCTCTATTATTTATAATAGAGTATAGTATTCTATAGAACTTATAGTAGTAACTAAAGAATTACTAAATATATACTTCTACTTCTATTATATCTATCTCCTCTAATATAGAGATTTTACTTAATTGATTGATAATAACCCAGAAGTAATAACTATTTTATCCTTTTGTAAAAAGGAAGTTAGTAATAAAATCTATTAATAGATTAGAATATAATTAGTTAGGTATTAGTAAGAATTTCAGGAATTCTTTCTTAATCTGCCTCTAGATATAAATACTTCTATATATATTATAATTATATATAAATTAGTAGACACTTTATAACTATCTAGACTAGTAGAACTATTAGCTTATAATCTCTAGTATACTATTATACCCTAAGTAGCTTATAGGGGAGAAATTATATAACTTTTATATTAGTCTAATCTTAAGTTTATTAAGGGAACTATTACTCTCTTTACTATTTAGTATCTAAAGTCTCTCTCTGAAAGTAAACTATCTTAGTATATTAATAGTATATTTAGTAATCTAGATCTTAATATAGAAATTAGGAGGGAAGCTATACTCTCCCTACTAAATTACTATAAAGATCTATTAATATAAAGAGTCTCTCTTAGTAATATAATTTTATATTTCTTATAGATTTAATCTTCCTTTAAAAACCTAAGTACTAATAATATCTATATATCCTACTTAGGATCCTGTGGTGTTACAGGCTATGTCTGGATGTCTGGCTAGGGCTGTGCTTAGGTATCTGAAGCTAACCTCCTTGCTTGGGTGGGGCTCCAGTGGATCCTATATGGTATTATATATGCAGACTTTTCTATATACTTATAAAGGTTTCTCTTTTACTCCTTAGTTCTAAATAAATAGTATTTTACGCTACCTTCCAGTTAAATAAGCTTAGATCCAGCTTTTTATATATTTAGAACTTAGTTTTATTTACTATATAGATAATATTAGGTAGAGTGCGGCTCCCTACTAGTTAAGTATATAATCTAGTTGAGTGTAGCTTTTAGGATATAATACTATATAATAGGTAACTAATATAAAGAATAATAGAGGGCACTGGAGCCCCTCAGGATATTCTTACAGATAGTAACTCTATAAGTAAACTATTTTAATAGTAGTTATAATATACCTTAAGCTTTCTCTACTAGAGAATTAATAAGTTTTTATATAAGTTAGTGAAATAAGATATTATAGTAGGTAATAACTTCTAGGTAGCTATTATAATAGATACCTCTAGCTTATATTAGGATGCTCTAGTAACCTCTAGAATAATATCTATTAGGATAATAGCTTTTAGGGTTAATAATATTACTATACCCCCACTAGTAGCTAACTACTAGAGGAAGTTTCTTCCCCTACCCCTAAAGTTTTTAGGTAAGTAGAAGGAATACTAAATGTAGATTTCATAGATAAAAGTTAAGTTTAAAATTAATTATTATTCTTTTAATAGTAATTAGGAATATTAGTATCTAATTTACTTCTATTTAGATTCTAGTCTTCAGTAAGTAGTTAAAACTTTCTATATAGTAAGAAAACTAAAGAATTTTTATAATCTAAATAATTTTATAGGTTATCTAGATAGAATTTATCTAAACTCTAATAGTCAGCCTTATATTGTTACCTAGCTATAGAGCTTCAGATAGAAGGAAAATAAATACCTAACTACTTTTCTGTTTTAATTTAAAAAGATTCTAGCTAATATTAGAAGGTATATATAGCTAGATATAGTCCAGATCTCTCTACTAGAGGCTACTTTACTTCTCCACCTTAAGGAGCTATTTATTATAGTTAACCTTCCCATAGAGTATAGGTTTTAGTTATTTAAAATTTAAGATATAATTTAGAAGCTTAAATATATAAAGGGGGCGTTAGTATACTACTAGCTACCCTACTAGAGATTTACTACCTATAATATAGAGAGTGATGTTATAATAACTAAAGTAGTTAAGAAGTAATAATAATACTGAAGCTTTAGTAGCTTCTCCTCTACCCTTAAGGAACACTCTAGAGACCGCTAGGATACCTACTGATACTTTAAGTATAGTAAGAAAAACTATATCTATAGAAACTATAGAGCTTAAAAGTATAAGAAAACTAGTATAAAGGTTGTGAAAGTTACAGCCGCTCTAGATTATACTAGAGATAACCAGGGGGATAATACTATCCCACTTAGCGACAGTGAGGATTTAGGAAAAAAATAACTCTAGAGTGAAGTTAAGCTCTAAAGCTAACTAAAGTAGAAGTAATAAGATAGGAGAAATAACAGGAAAAAAAATAAGTAAGTAACTAATAGTTAGTTACTATTTAAGCTAGAATTAATAGAGATTACTCTATTAATATACTTATCAATATAGACTATAATATCTATATTATTATTAATACTTCTCTTATAAAGAAACTTTACCTCCTACTAGTTAATAAGTTAAAAAGATAGATAAGGAAATATACTACTAAGCTGTTACTTAGTAATATCCAGAGGGTAACTATCCTAACTTTAGAAGTTAGTAGCTATATATAGAAAATCTATACCTATATTATAGAGGGTCTGCAGCTACTCTTATATCTTAAGTAGCTATAGATAGAGGATAATTATATTATCTATAATACTGGAGCCTAATAGATAATATATAGGAAGGATAGTATAATAGTATACCTAAAACACCAGGATAAGCTAATATAACTTAAGGAGATCCAGTCAGTTTAGCTACTTAATACTAATTTATTTATATTTATCTATTAGCATACTATATAGCATACTAGTGAGATACTAAGCCCCTACTAGATTATATCTATTAGTCTAGTGGATATTAAGAAAATATTAGCTTTAAAGGTGGAAGTGGACCTAAGGGATTATATCCCTATGAATATCTTAAAGGAATTTCTAGATCTTTTCTATTTAGATTCAGTATACTAGCTACCCTCTAGCTAACTAGGGATAGACTACTATATCTTATTAATTCCTAATAATAAGGAATAGAAACTAAACTTCCTATAGGGATCTCTCTATAGTATATTATAAGAGGAGCTTCTAGTATTTAAGAAGATTCTGGAGGATTTATTTAATAAGGAATTTATTAAAGTAAGTAACTTCTCTATTAATACCTTAATCTTTTTTATATAAAAACTAAGTAGAGGAATATATTTCTATATAGATTATAGAGCTTTTAATATAATTATAAAGAAGAATTATTACTCTCTCCTCCTTATATTAGAGATCCTCTAGAGGGTTACTACTACCCACTAGTATACTAAACTTAATATTATTATTATATTCTATAAGATTAGAATTAATAAAGTAGATCAGGAGAAAATAGCTTTTTAGATATATTATAGTCTCTTTAAATAAGTAGTATATCCCTTCAGACTTACTAATACTCCCACTATATTTTAATAGTATATTAATAGTTACCTATAATAATTCCTAGATAATTTTATTATAATATATATTAATAATATTCTTATTTATCCTAATAGCTTACGAAAGGAGTATAAGGAGAAGGTCTACTAGGTATTTAGCTACCTTACTAATACAGACTTTAAGTTAGATCCTAAGAAGTATAAATTCTCAGTTACTATAGTTAAGTATATTAAATATATTATAATAGCTAGAAAGAGCTTCTTTTATAATCCTGAGAAGTTAGAAACTATTACTAACTAGCTTCCTCCTAGTTTACTAAAAAATATCTATAATTTCTTTAAGTTTATAAACTACTATAAAATCTTTATATCTTAATATAATACTATTATAGAGTTTTTAAATTATTTGACTTAGAAGTTAGTTTTTTTTAACTAGAAACTAAAATAGTAGGAGGCTTTCTTTATACTGAAATAACTTTTTACTATAAAATTAGTTTTGCAGATATTTAACTCTGACGCTCTAATAATAATAGAGACAGACTATTTAGAGTATACTCTAGAAGGTATATTAATTTAAGCTGATAAGGCTGGAGTGAGGTATTTAGTAGTTTTCTACTTTTAATATCTAACTTCTATAGAGTTTAATTACCTAATCTATAATAAGGAACTCCTTATAATATTAGAATATTTATAAATATAGAGGGTGGAACTATAAAGTACTGAAAAGTTTAAGGTCCTTACTAACTATAAGGGTTTTAAGTATTTTATAAAGAAATAATAATTTACAGAGAGGTAGAGTTAGTGGGTGGAGAAGTTATTTTAATATAATTTTTATCTTAAATACTAGCTGGATATTTAGGTAGTAGCTTCTAATATTCTCTCCTAGAGGGAATAGGATACTTCTAAAAGGTAGGATAATAAAAGGTAATAGGGATAAGTGATATAGATTATCCTGAATATTATTATTCCTATAGGATTCTAGGTAGGATATATAAATATTACTAGTATTTAGGTTTTTAAAAGAAGATTAAACTTATAAGAGATATAGAATTATACTACTAAGAGAGATTTTTTATATTAATAGATTTTTATAGTAATTTAGTAGGGGGAATGTAGTTTTCCTTCTAACTTTTATATTAAGGTTTAGATTACTAAGTATATTATTAATATACTAGAATAGTTTACTTTTAGAGAGAAATTTTAGATACTAGATAGTAAAAAAAGTAATAGTCTCTTTAATAAGCTTAGGATTAGGTTAGTATAGAAGTTATATAACTTCTCCTCTATAAGCTACTTAGGATGTAATAATATACTAAAGATTATAAGTTAATAGTTCTATTAGTCTGGATAGTTATAGAGTGTCTACTAATTTATATATAATTATAATATATATAGAGGTATTTATATCTAGAGGTAGGCTAAGAAGGGATTCCTAAAGCTTCTACTAGTACCTAATTAGTTATATTCTAATTTATTAATAGATTGTATTACTAATTTACTTCCCACAAAAGGATAAAGTAGCTGTTACCTCTAGGTTATTATTAATTAACTAAGTAAGGTTTCTATATTAGAGGAGATAGATATAATAGAGGTGGAAGTATATATCTAATAGTTCCTTAGTTACTACTATAGGTTCTATAGAATATTATATTTTATTATAAGTAATAGAGAGTTTAATTAGGTAAGTTACTTCTGGAAGGAGTTCTATAAGTTAATAGGTATTATATGTCTGCTGAGTATTAGTTACTACCTACAGACTGACGGAATTACAGAATAGTAAAACTAGGAGATCTAAGTAATTTTGAGGGTATTTACCTACTGGTCTTAGGATAACTAGAGTAACCTACTGCTTATTATATAATTAGCTTTCTGTAACTAGTAGTATAATATAATAGAAACTATATTTTTCTTTATAGATTATAGATATTATATTAACTTTATTCTAGTTACTAAGGAGTATATAGAACTACCTAATAGTAATAAAGCTATAGCTTACTAACTGGTTAAGAGAATATAGTTAATAATAATATATATTTATATAGAGATAGTTACTACTTAGTAGAGATTAGAAACTTAGGTAAATAAGATCTAGTCTCCTGCGAATTAGTATTAAGTTAGTAATAAGGTATAGTTAAATATATCTAACTATAAGTTACTGAGGTTAAACTGAAAGTTAGTCTAGCTATATTATAAGTATATAATAGTGAAGATCCTCTCGCTATATATTATAAAGCTGGATACTCTAAGGTCTATTTACTTATAATTCTATATAGATTTACTCTAGAGAGCTACTACTAATTTACTACCTAAGTAGATTATAGTTAATAGTTAGCTGTTACTACTAGTGGATAATAATAGAGAGGTTAAATAGCTAGTTAAAAATATTCTTACTGTAAGGATATACTAAGTGGGGAGAGGATACTAATAAGAGATTCTTATTAAATAGGAAGGATATATAAACTCTATATAGGAGCCTATTAATATTATTATAGATATAGTAGTCCTAGAGTGGTATAAAGTGATATATAAGCTAATTATAGATAATAATAGAGACCTAACCTACAGCCTCCAGCTGGGCGGCAGCTGGGGAGGAGGGAGGTAATATTATAAACTATATCTGGATGTCCAGCCAGGGTTGTACCTAGGCATCCGAAGCTAACCCCCTCGCTTGGGTAGAGCCTCAGTAAGCTCTATATAATATTATATATATAGACTTTTCCACGCACTCGTGAAGGCTTCTCTTTTACTCCTTAGTTCTAAATAAACAGTATTTTACGCTACCTTCCAGTTGAATAAACCTAGGTCCAGCTCTTCACACGTGGGGATAGTAGTATTTAGGATAACTTATATTACTTATCCTTATTACTTCTTATTATCCTACTTTTTAGAAGTATCCTATTCTCTCTGGGAGAGAGTATTAGAAGCTACTATCTAGATATCTAACTAATATTTAAAATAAAAATTATATTAAGATAATTTCTCTATTTACTAATTTTACCTCTCTATAAATTATTATTTCTTTATAAAATACTTAAGATCCTTATAGTTAGTAAGAACTTTAAACTTCCTAATACTCTATAATCCTACCTTCTATACTTATAAATATTCTAGTATTATAAGGAATTCCTTATTATAAATTAGGTAATTAAACTTTATAGGAATTAGATATTAGGAGTAGAAAGCTACTAAATACCTCATTCTAATTTTATCAGCTTAAATTAATATACCTCCTAGGGTATACTCTAAATAGTCTATCTCTACTATTATTAAAGCGTCAGGATTAAATATCTATAGAATTAATTCTATAGTAAAAAGTTATTTTAGTATAAGGAAAACCTCCTACTACTCTAATCCCCAGTTAAAAGAAACTAACTTCTAAGTTAGATAGTTTAAAAACTCTATAATAATATTATACTAAAATATAAAAACCTTATAGTAATTTATAAACTTAAAGAAACTATTGATATTTTTTAGTAAACTAGAAAGAAGCTAATTAGTAATAATTTCTAACTTCTTAGAATTATAAAAGAAACTCTTTCTAACTATTATAATATACTTAATATACTTAACTATAATAACTAAAAACTTATATTTCTTAGGATCTAACTTAAAATTTATATTAGTAAGGTAGCTAAATACTTAGTGGACTTTCTCTTTATATTCTTTTTATAAGCTACTAATATAAATAAGAATATTATTAATATAACGTGGTTGATAAGTGAGCTGGATAGATAAGCGAGCTGGACACCTAACCGCGACTAACCTATCTTCTACTTTATAACCTACGTAACGCCATAATAAAATAATGACATCACAGAATAAAGAAGCTTAATTAACTCTAGCCTTCTAGGCTATTAATTAAACTCTAAATCTTAGTATTCAGGCTGCAGCTAAAATCTATTCAGTATTATATTTAACTTTAGCTACCTAACTAAAAGGTATCCTATTATAATGCAATACTGCTTCTAACTTACGGAATTTAACTATACTTAAAGAGGAGAAGCTAGTTAAGTATATTCTCAACTTAGATTCTTAATCGTTTCCTTCCTATATTAGTAGTATAGAAGATATAGTTAATTAACTACTTACTGACTGCAATACGCTCCCTATTGGGAAACGCTAGGTTTCAAATTTCGTTAAGTGATAACTATAGCTCCAGACGCACTTTTTTCGTAAGTATAACTATAAGAGAGCCTAATATGAAAATCCAAACATAATAAATATATAGTTTCAGTTTATAGTAAATATAATCGCAAAATATAATATTATGGATTTAGATATCTATAACTTTAATGAGACTGGGTTTATAATAAGCTAGATTATATCTGGAATAGTTATAATAAATACTAAAAGATATTTAAATATAAAAATAATATAGCTTAGTAACTAATAATAAATTACAGTTATCTAAACTATTAGTTTATTAGGCTATAGTATTCTACTATATATTATTATTTTAAAGTAATATTATTTCTCCACTTAGTATATAGAAATAGGTCTCTTATATAACTAAATTATTATAATATCTAAAAACAGATAAATAATAAATAAAAGAGGTTTAGATTAGCTTCAGTATTTTAATTAGTATATAAAACTGTATATAAGTAGTAAATATTACCTCCTTATTATTAATAGTTATGAAAGTTACTATATAGCTAACTTTAAGATATATTACAAGGAAAATGATATTATTATATTTTATATACTAACTTACTCCTCTTATTTACTTTAACTTTTAGATATTAAGTATTTTAAGCTACTAAAGAAAATATATAATTAATAAATTAAGAATAAAATATACTAGAGTAATATCTATATCACGAAGGAAAACTTCTTTCCTACGTTTTATAAGGTTTTTATATAAGCTCTCACAGTTAAAAATATCTAGAGAAGTTTTAAAGGAGCTGGACTTATCTCTCTTAATATAGAAAATATACTATTAAAGCTTAATATTAAGTTATATATTCTAATACCTCTAAGGTCCCTCCTAATAATACCCTCTATATAAACTTCTTAGATACTAAATAACTTAATAGAATCATCTTCTTAGTCTGAACTTATTAAGAAGAAAATTTCCCACTATTAAAATAGCTTACTAACTTTAATTATTAAAACTATAGAGTATCTATTAAAAAAGATATATAAATTTATATACTAAATTACTTTATTAAGGTCTAAAGTCTAGATCCTTTAAGAGGAGAATAACCTACTTAGTAGATACTAGAGGATTAAGAAAATATATTTTAGATAAGGAGGAAGTCTCACTATAGCTGAGATAGAGAACCTTTAATTACAGAGAGAAGCTATAGTCTAGATTAAGGAGGAAATATACTGGAGTAATAATTACCAGCTGAGGATAGAGATAAACTAACAGTAATATAGCGTCTATAGGAATACTAATTATAATAAACAAATATATCAATTTACTGAAGAAATATCTAAAGAAGAAGATCTTAACTAGTTTGAATTTAATTAATTTCGTAGGTATTATATATCAGTCGGAAATATAATATAGTTGCAGTTGGGTATCCAGCTTGCTTGTCTATCCAGCTCGCTTATCAACCACATTATATTATAATAAAATTATCTAGAAACTATTATAAGTAGCTATTAATTTACTATTAAAATATAATAGAGATATTAGTAAATCTAAAAAGGTATACTATTTATTCAAAGAGGCTATAATATATCTAAAAAGCTATTTTCTCCTAATCTACTTTATTAATTCTAATCTTATAGAATATAGTAATAATATTAAACTTAGTATATTAGTAAGTAGTAATAACCCTCTAGAGGGTCTCTAATATAAGGGGGAGGAAGTAATAATCCTTCTTTATAATTATATTAGAAGTTTTATAATCTATATAGAAATATATTCCTCTATTTAGCTTTCTTATAAAAAGGATTAGAATATTAGTAGAGAAGTTACTTACTTTAATAAATTCCTTATTAAGTAAATCCTCTAGAATCTTCTTAAATATTAGAAGCTCCTCCTATAATATACTATAGAGAGGTTCTTATAGGAAATCTAATTCTTATTTCTTATTATTAGGAATTAATAGGATATAGTAATCTATCTTTAGTTAGCTAGAAAGTAATTAGTATACTAAATCTAAATAGAAACAATTTAGAAATTCCTTTAAAATATTTATAGGAATATAATCCCTTAGGTTTATTTCTACTTTCAGAATTAATATTTTCTTAATATTTACTAGACTAATAGATATAATCTAGTAGAAACTTAATATCTTACTAGTATACTATATAGTATACTAATAGATAAATATAAATAAATTAGTATTAAGTAGCTAAGCTAACTAAATCTCTTTAAGCTATACTAACTTATCCTAATATTCTAGATATATTATTATATTATTCTTCCTATATATTATCTATTAGACTCCAGTATTATAGATAATGTAATTATCCTCTATTTATAGCTACTTAAGATATAAGAGTAGTTATAAACTTTCTATAATATAAATATAAATCTTCTATATATAGTTACTAACTTCTAAAGTCAGGATAGTTACCCTCTAAATATTACTAAGTAACAACCTAGTAATATATTTCCTTATTTATCTCTTTAACTTATTAACTAGTAGGAGGTAAAATTTCTTTATAAGGAAGATATTAATAATAATATAAATATTATAATTCATATTAATAAATATATTAATAAAGTAATTTCTATTAATTCTAACCTAAATAATAACTAACTATTAATTACTTATCTATTTATTTTCCTATTATTTTCCCTATCTTATTACTTCTACTTCAGTTAATTTTAGAGCTTAACTTCACTCTAAAGTTACTTTTTTCCTAAATCCTCACTATTACTAAGCGGAGTAGTATTATCCTCCTAGTTATCCTCAGTATAATCTAGAGTAGTTCTAATCTTTATAATTTTCATACTAGTTTTCTTATACTTTTAAGCTTTATAGTTCCTATAGATATAACTTTTCTTATTATATTTAAAGTATTAATAAGTATCTTAATAGTCTATAGAGTATTCCTCAGAAGTAGATAAGAAACTATTGAAGTTTTAGTATTATTATTACTTCTTAACTATCCTAATTATTATAATATTATCTTTTATATTATAAGTAGTAGGTCTCTAGTAGGGTAGCTAATAATATACTAATATTCTCTTTATATATTCAAACTTCTAAGCTATATCTTAAACTTTAAATAACTAAAATCTATACTCTATAGGAAAGTTAACTATAATAAGTAACTTCTTAAAGTAAGAAAATAGAGTAACCTCTAGTAGAGAGATCTAGACTATATTTAGCTATATATACTCTCCAGTATCAGCCAGAATTTTTTTAAATTAGAACAGAAAAATAGTTAGATATTTATTTTCCTTCTATCTGAAACTTTATAACTAAATAATAATATAAAGCTAACTATTAAAATCTAGATAAATTCTATCTAAGTAACCTATAAAATTATTTATATTATAAAAGTTCTCTAGCTCTCCCACTATATAGAAAATTTTAACTATTTACTAAAAATTAGAATCTAAATAGAAGTAAATTAGATACTAATATTCCTAATTACTATCAAAAAAATAGTAGTTAATCTTAAGCTTAACCTTTATTTATTAGACCCACACTTAATATTCCTTCTACTTACCTAAAAACTTCAGAAATAGGGAAAGAAACTTCCTCTAGTAGTTAGCTACTAGCAGGAATATAATAATATTATTAACTCTAAAAGTTATTATCCTAATAGATATTATTCCAGAAGTTACTAAAACACCCTAATATAAACTAGAAGTATCTATTATAGTAATCACCTGGAGGTTACTACCTACTATAATATCTTATTTCGCTAACTTATATAAAAACTCATTAATCCTCTAATAGAGAAAACTTAAAATATACTATAACTACTATTAAAATAGTTTACTTATAAAGTTACTATCTATAGAAGTATCCTAAAAAGCTCTAATACTCTCTATTATTCTTTATATTAGTTACTTATTATATAGTATTATATCCTAAAAACCATACTCAACTAGATTATATACTTAACCAGTAGGGAGCTACACTCTACCTAATATTATCTATATAATAAATAAAACTAAGTTCTAAATATATAAAAAACTGAATCTAAACTTATTTAACCAGAAAGTAGCATAAAATACTATTTATTTAGAACTAAGGAGTAAAAGAGAAACCTTCACAAGTATATAGAAAAGTCTGCATATATAGTTCTATATAGAGCCTACTGAGGCCCCACCCGGGCGAGGGAGTTAGCTTCAGATACCTAGGCACAGCCCTAGCCAGACATCCAGATATAGCCTATAATAGTTTATTACAGACAGATAAAAAGAATTAACTTCTCTTCTCTCTAGAATCTAAAACCTACTATTTAAATTAGCTTAGCTTTTAGACTGTAGATCTGTAAATATAATTCTACAGTTTTAAAATATTTTTTTAATATTTTCTATCTATTTTTACTTCTCTTAGGTTTTATAGCTAGAGGTAGTTAGTTAATTTTAGTCTAGATAGATCCTCTCAGTTATAACCTATTTTAATAGTATCTAGAGGCAGATTATTTTACTCTTAATCTTTAAAGTTAGGATAGAGAGATACTTCTATACTACCTTAATAAATAAATATTAATATAATATAATAAAAATATAATATAATAAAAATATAATATATTATCTTACTATTAAGAAAAAATATATAAGTAAATATAAGAACTAGAAAGATTATTAAAGAAAATTATTTATAAATTTATATTAAAAATAAGAAAACTAAATAATAATTATATTTATATTCTTGAAACTAGTAGATACTCTAGAGATCTGGAAAGTATTTAGGAATTAGTATTTATATAATTTTATTAAATAAACTTTTATAATTTTATATTATAAGATTATTATTAGTAGGGTATTTATAAATCTAGTCTATAGGTAGACTAGGAATTACTCTACTACATATAATAGAAAATAATAATTATAATAATAATTACAGAATAATTAAGAAGGTGGTCCTACTAAGCTAATAAATATAGTAGGATTAACTTATTTATCTGAAGATTAGTAAAAGGATAAATAAATAAACTATTTAAATACTTCTAATATAGAGAAGATAGTTAGGTAAAAGTAAGACCACTATAATTTAAATACCTTTTTTTTTAGAGAAGATAATATGTAGGGTTAGTTATATTCAGACTTTTAGATATCTCTAAAGAAAGAGAAGATAGATAATATTAGAATTACTAATTTATTAAGGTTTTTAGGAAGATTAATTAGTAGCTTTATATAGAATCAAATCGAAATATTACGTAATAAAGATAAAAGGATAGTAAAAAACTTTATATAAACTACTCTTCTTAATAAAATAGCTCTCATAAATAATAATACCTTAGCAGGACCGACAACTTTTATTAAGGACGATAAAAAAAAAAAAAAAAAAAACTTTACTTCAGACGACATTCGCAGACCCACACTTTAGTTATTATACTTATTTAATTATTTCTTTTTCTTAGTCTGGATCTTCTATTTTCTTACTACTAAGGTCTCTTTATTCCCTATTTTAATAGAGGTCTATCTAGAGTCTCACCCCATTTCAATAGAGGTCTATCCAGAATCTCACTCTATTTCAGTAGCTACTTATAAGTAATATAAGAAAATTTAATTACTTCCTTCTTTAGAGTAGAAAAAAGAAATAAAAATAAAATACTAATAATAATAGAAATAAATATTATATTATTATTATTATTATTAATATTCTGAAAATAAAATTATTAATAAAAGAAAATAGTAATTATATTTATAAAATTAAGAAGTTAAATAATAAAAATAATTTTTACTTAGCTATAAATAATTAAGAATTTTACTAAAATAGAAAATAATATAATTTAATAATTAAAAAGTTACTTAGAGGTTACTAAAAGAGGATAATAAAAATAATATAGAGAATAATGTAATTCTCTAAAATTAAGAAAACTATAAAATAAATAATATTTAAATTTAAATACTAAAAATAGTATCCTATAAAATAGAAAGAAATAAAAAACTTACTAATAATTACTAAAAGATATTTAAAAGAATATCTCTAAAAAGAAGAAAAATTATAAATATAATAAATATAAAATCTTTATAACTAAAAGTAAGAAAGAAGTTTTTTTAATATTTTTATAATTAAGAAAGATAAATTTTTTTAAAGAAAATATTAAATTAACTAAAATATAATTATAATTACAATATATTTTAAAAAGTTAATATTAATTAGAATTTAATATTAAGAAGCTAAAATATAAAATTTAAAATAAATTTCTAGATTTTAACTAATAAGAAATATTAAAAGGAAAATAGAATATTATTTCTTTATATTAGATTTTAGTAGTTAGATCCTAAAAATAAAATCTCTTAGAGGGGAGATTATATTAAGTTATAATAAAGAGGGAGGATATTAGAAGCTTATTAGGTTCCCTATAAGAGAATATTAATATTCAGAATAATAATTATTCCGGGTGGCGAAACTTAAATATTAGTATAGAGTAGTAGCTAAATAAGGGGAAAGATAAGTTCGAATAGTTATATAATGTAACGCCTACCTATTCAGAGATCCTATCACTTAGTATGAACCCAGCCTGACACAGATTTACCTGCGCTTCTTGCGTCGACTGAAGCTCCTTTGTTCAACAAGAACTCAGCTTCTGATGTATAATCATGAAGAGCTGTGTACCCAAGTGGAGTGAGACCTCCACTGCTCTTTCGGTTTACATCAACACCTTGGCCAATCAGCCACCCGGCTATTGATGTTTTGTGTGCCCGAATCGCTGTTACGAGTACGCCACGGCCCTGCGAGTCCTCGAAATTGAGGCTACGCAGTCCACCAATGAGAAACCTCAACCCAGCCAAATATCCTCGTGTGATCATTTGCATGGAAAGTCTTTCAGTCTCGTCCACCATGGCCGTGTGCTCAGGTTGCGGGCTCCCCATTTTGGGAGAAAGCTTCTTAATCATTGCTTGGTTCCAACGTCTTGCACGATCAACTCCCCTAGAATCGGGTAGCTCTCGAGCGGTGGACAAGAATTCGGATGCAGTTCTTTCACTGACTTGAAGTACTCTGGTGTCTTCTCTCTGAGACTCAAGTTCCTGCGTTGCTTTTTGCAGGTGTCTTTCCGAACGCGTTTTCTTCTTCTGCAGTTGAAGAAGCTTTTCCGACACATCATCGAGCTGTTTCTTTGCGAGATCAGCTATGGCTTGCTTTTTAGCCAGTGAAGCTGACATGATTTCAAGCTTTGGTCGCATTTCAAAGTCTTTATCGATGTACTGCTGTAGAAGAACACCGTGTTGGTAAAGCCTAAGCTCAGCGCTGGCATCGATACCCTCTTTCGACTGGTGTATCGTTCGAGTGAGCCTGATAACGAAGACGTCATTTTGGTCCAGTCGTTCCAGAGAGTGTGTGGCTCGCAAACCCAAAGCGCCGTTGAAAGCACTCAGCTTCCCGAAAATATGATGTTTGATTGCTGGGACGCTGGCGATCGCGGCCAAGCTTTCGTCTCTAGATACGACCATCAAATGGCAACGAGTTCTCGGCTTCCCGTTGTCTAACTCGTGCTCTAATCCAATAAGGAAATCTTTTTCCTGCGAATCTGTCTGGCGAAGTTGTATAAAGATCCGTTGAGCTGTCTGACGTTTGAGATCGATTCCAATAATGAGAGTCTTGTTCTCGTCCCATCGGTCTCTTGGGTATACGTCAATGATTTCCAAGTTCGCCGGCGGCTCAATCAAAAACTTGTACTGGAAATGATGACTGGAAACTCGATCGGAACGGCTTGTCTCGTAGATTCGAAACGATTTTGACGGAATGGCAGGGTCAAGGCCGAATAACATCGTAGCTGCGACGTTGGTAGGCCTCACGTACTTATCGAATGTCCCCGCGGCAATTTCTCCTATTGATACGCAACACAAGGGGACTCCAACTGCCGAATTCTTGTCGTTTTGATCTCCACATCTCAGAACGCCAAAAGTCTGTCCATTCACTGTCGTGTGTAAAGGGAGTCGTACATGCAAGAGCCCACCTTGGACTCCTGTTGCCTCTATAGTGAGACCGCGATCGTCGTGATACACGATTGTCCCGCTATTTGCAAAGTCATCAGGGCTTGCCGCAAAAGCGCCTCTGGAGGGATTCATAGTCGGTTGATGGGGCGCTGTCGAGGAACATGCCGGATCAAGACCCCACGCTAGTATCGAGTCATCTGGCGTTTTCGTCATGATTTCTTTTTGAAGTCGGATGAACGCTTTTTCCCCCTCGCCATAGATCATCGGTATAATAACATCGAAGAGGCCGAAGAGGGAATATGCAATATCCTCTATCTTCTCTGTGCTTCTACCGGCGGCCCAGGACATGCGCTGTGCCACACTTGCCTCGTGGCAGGTAGCTAGACCTGTAAGATATCGCGACGGGATACCAGTAATCTCGCCAACCAGTCCGGCGAGTTTGGTCCTGGAGTTCAAAAACTGCCAGTCCTTGTCGTAGAATTTCAAGTTCACCGGGGCCAGTAGCTCCTGCAATGTCCAGCTACGTGTGAACCAGCGACTCTCTCGGAACGCCGTATCGGTCCCAGCAGACACGTCAGAGAGCAAGGCGTAGCAAACAGCTGCCTCCTTGTACCATCTGTACATGGAGTTGATGGCCTCGCCTAACTCGACGGAGTTGGTCTTGTCAATGCAGCAGGTGTCGATCCACGCGTATTGGTAGCCATCGTCTTTGGCCTGCTTGCAGCACCCATCGAACTTGAGTTTTCCGAGGCCCTGCTTCGAGGCGGTGCCTTCTTGGATGTCTTGAAACGACAGTTCTTCTTCGTCGGATCCCCAGGTGTGAGATAGGATGGCATACGGAGGGGTGTTTGCAAAGAATGTCTCCAATCTGCCATTGTTGACATTGATGAGCCGCATCTTGCTTGTCGAGAGTCTCCTTGCGTGCCAACTTGGCAACCGGCCGTTGATTCTGGCGTGATAGCAGTATGTGTGAACGACATTGATCGAAGGAGGCTGAAAATGAGGGGTAACTTGGGTTAGGAACAAGTTATAGTAGAGGAATTATCCGGGCATTCCTTATATAATCATAAGCAGCGTTTCGTGCTTACGCTGCAGGCTGTCCGCCAAGGAGGTGGTTGTCGCCCGCTTCTGGAAACAGTCTTGCTGGTAGAGGTTGCAGGAACGATACGAAATGCCGTCCAATTAGAATGAACTAAGTCTTCATGTACATACAACGATCTCGATCCAATCGGGCTTTCTAATATCCGATGGAGGGAAGATGGGCAGCTCAGTCATCTTCCTCTACTCCTAAGGTACTAAACTCACCTACATCCCAATCCCTATTTCGGTCATGCCAAAAGCAACCCTTGAAGGAAAAGATGGAATTAAGTCCTCTTTATATCAGTTAGTATGGACAATACGACTGATCCATGTCGAAACGAGGCTATCAACATATTCGACTACTTCTCGAAGTACAGTGCCTAAATGAGCGCTGATGACCAGCAAGAAGCGGTAGCATAAGAACAAGACAGACCTTTTCCCAATATACTTAGTTTTTGATTGCTGTACTTAGATATATAACTCCTTTTCTTTCCAAACCTGGACTTTGCTGATGACGGAGTAATTCACCCATCGACAACGAGAAGACTATCTGAAAGTTGACTTGATCAACCAACTAGCTGTGAAACCATCGACGGCGTCCCAGGCATTCATCTGTTGGTAGAGGTGTTGCCAGTATTTCCACTCCTGCTATTGCCACCATGATTGCCACCATGATTGCCACCATTGCCATTGTTGCCCGTAGTGCCATTGTCACTAGCTGCCGAAGGCGGCGGAGCAGGCGGCGGCAAGGACGGCTTTGGAGGGGCGGCGCCCCAAAAAGGAAGCCCAGCTTCGGTACTGGTTGAAACTCGCTTGTCAGGCATGTTGGATTATAGAGACTTTGGTTGATCAGATGCTGTATTCCGTGTTGTTGAAAGAGTCCAGCAGTGTTCTTGTATGAGCAACCTATACCTAGTGTGTTCTAGATTCTAGGCAAATATAAGGAAACCTGTAGAGACCACCACGACGCTTTATAGACTTTGGAAGTTGACAGGTGACGCGGTGAGTAACAGCACATGGTGTTCACGGGCTGGGTGATTATGCCGGCGCTCGCTTACCTTTGCGGCGGTGACTCCTGTGACTGACCCCGAGGGACACATCTGTTCGTACATGGGTGAGTAAGCAGACTTATGCCAGAATGGTGATGAGAGCTTCAAAATCTATGTTCAACGAATGTTCATAGTTGTAAGGACTGCTTTCTAGGTAACAGTCTTTTACCAACTGTTCTGACAACCTAGTTACCGCCTAGCGTTGGGTAATCCCGGCCTCCGTCGCATTCACATTCAACTTTACCTTGATTTCTCCGCCCACGGTTTTCCGGAGAGGATGTCAGTACTTGTCCTATCAATACCTGAGGAAATCGAAAATCAAGAAGTCTCGAATTAGGTTTATTCTCAACACCGACTTGACTACTGGGCAGGCCACTGTGAATTACGCTCCAGCCTTTCGAGAGACTCCCCGTTTCCCTGCCCCGAGCAAACTGGCCATTTTTAGTAGCCATCCAAGCGCCGCGGAATATAAGCCTTGATGTCGGAAACGCAGACATCCGTCTCGTTCGTGGCGAGTTGCGTGCATTCGACGTCGTTGTACAGCTCAACTAAGACGCGCGAGTCAGCCAGCTGCCCCGTGCTGCCAAACTCAAAGCCCCCCCCCCCCCAAATTTTGCAAACTCACAGCTGAAGATAGGGGTAAGGCCGCTGGCGGAGAAGCGCGTGTAGTTGACGTTGTCGGGGCCAGGCAACACCTCTGAGCACTTGTCGATGTTGCCGGGGGAGATGGCCAGTTGCTGGCCCAGCGGCTGCAGCGCGTCTCCGGAGCAGTTGGAACAGGGGCTGTAGAACATCTTGACGGAACCTATGATAGGGGAAGCGCCGACCGTCGCGGCCATGGCCAGGAGGCCGGAAGTGACAGTGGTGAGCTGCATGTTGTTGTTGAACGTTTGAACTCGCGATCGGACGTGTAAAAGGTTGAGAAAGCTGTTTTTGACTTTAGAGGGGACCTTTGTCTTATTTGAGGTGGTGCTTCTGTCGCATTGAGAGTCGCCCTCAGAGTTTGAGTTGTTATTGCTACTATGGAACCAAGAGAGGAAATACGAGGTCTGCCGGGATTGCCTTGTGGGGTACTTGGCAGCCACTGTTCCAAGCCTCGGTGATCTGCATTGAGCTGCTATTTACAGTTGACGAGCCAAGTATTAGGGGGCGCAGTTGAGATCACTTGCCCAGAATGCAGTTGTATTTGGTTGCGGAATGGCACGACGTTGGAGCGACAGCATTAGAAGCCTTTTCTTACTCCCAACTTAATTTTGGCATGTTGTCTTGATTGTTTATAGCAAAGTTGAATAGAATTGCAACTATGTTCATCATACGTCATAGCACCATCATTGCTTCTGTCCGGAACTGTCGGCCCCACAGTGTTGGTCCCTCGGGCTCCAGATATGGCACTATGGTGATGAGATATGGCAAAAGGTTTAACTGATTGAGCTTCGCCAGCTTGGCCGAAGGAACACGGCTGTTGATATGCAAACTTTTGTGGAAAAATAGTAGTTCATCTTTAGTACAAAGTCTCTTGTTGAGTTGTTTAAGGGTGGTATATTCTACAAGTACGGTCGCATGAACGGAACAGAAGCTGCACTGTGCGCCATGAGGACCCAGGGTGACTGACTGCCTTTCATGCCCGACCGCGTTGGTCAGACTTGAGCCATGGATTTAGCGAATTCCAACTGCTTATAGAATGAATCTTTGAAACTTACATCCTTGCTTAGGTGATGAGTCTGTCTGGGAAGCATTGTCGAAGCCATTCTGCTGGGGCGGCAATAGTTTCAGGCTACTTCGTCTTCATCCATCTAGACTGGACGTGATCTAGAGTCAACAGAGCTCACACAGGTAACCGCACAGACACCAAGCCTTGAGCTCCTCGGACACATCTTTCCTCGATAATGGGCAGACGAAATCATTGCCTTATATTTCTACCCCGTATCTTGATGGCCCTCGCGCAAGTACATTTCTACACTCTCACAATACTTCCTCTCACGACAAGACTGAATTAGCAACTTCAAGTAGAATGTTATGCTTGAGACCCTTCTGACAGCGTAGACTTACTGGAAATTGAGATAACAGTATAAACAGATAGCCACGGTTGGTTATACATGATCAGGTGAAAGGGGTTGGAACTGCAGGGCTTATAACACACAACTTAGCAAGGGTGGGTTGATGTTGATGTTTACTAAGAGCTTTGCGGGCTACCCGAGGATCTCCGGTTCTTTAATCCTTCGCTATCAGCACACTGAGGATCTAGTTCCTGACACCTATCTAGTCTTCGCTGTGTAAGGTTTTCGATTAAGGCTCCTGAGCTTACCACCTGCCCAAGTGACGACCTCACACTTTAGAGCGAACTTGCTTGTCCATGCCACCCTGAGATCTCTAGGATATAGAGAGAGTACTTCAGGCTGTTTTCGACTTGGCAAGAAAAGCTCCCCTATTCTAGGCCTGCGACTCTTGTCTTCAACTGAGCATGGTTTGGAGTCCCTGAGTTGCGACAAGAGTATCTACTCTGCAAAGTGTGAGACAAGTCACCAGACAAGAGCAATCAATACGATCCATGCACTTGTCTACAGTAACACTGATTCTTCAATCAACTTTGTGAGCCAGGCAGCAACTCTAATCAAGGTTAATTGCAACCGGTCCACCTATTGTCACTGAGGAGCTGCTCAGCTCAGTCACGATACCCTCTTACTTCGAATGTCAGCATTGACGATTGCCAGGTGCGCATTGAAAACCATCACATAGGCTATTCTGGCATTTTTACCTGGGTTGAATTGTTGTTCCTTCGTGTAAACATGAGTGAACTGTCTCGTTTTCGGGGGGTCTAGAACAGGGCGACGGCAACGAGGAGGTCGAGACGCGTTTATAGCAGCCGTTGAACAGGCATTATCGCAGACCTGGAATGCGAGACTCGAGTTCGCAGACTTCGATGACCGTTTCATTAGCACTTCAACTTGCTTATTCTATAGTTAAGCAGGCATCGTCTGTAGATGGCGCGAAACCATCAGCTCAAAGTGCAGGATACTCAGCAATGGCCAACAAAGACTTTCAGCAGACGGCCGAGCCAATTTTCCACTCAGGCGATTACTAATCTCATCATCAACAGTGATATCAGCGCAAAATAAGGCGATAGTTGCTTGAAAGAAGGTTGTGCGCAAATGGAAATGGAGACTCCCATTTCCGCAACGAGAAACTTCGCTTAGAGAATAGGGGGTCTGGTTGTCAGTGTGATTCGCGGAATCATCATCCAGATTAAACGGCCAAAAGCCAAGTTTTTTATCGGGGTAACTCGGGGTAATTACCACGTTGGTCGATAACGCAATGCAAGTCACGGCGGGTAACTGTTCCCCGAGAGGAAGAAGCCCTCGCCGATCTTCGAGGTGTTGATGGACCTTGTGGCATCCGTGCCTCACCCGCTACGATTGAGTTCAATTTACAGAGCTGACCGGTGCACCAAAACTCGAGAGAAAGGAGGCAAGATCTTCCGGTGTTCAGAAATGCAGTTAGCAGCCGAGAGAGAGTACGGAGCACTCGCGGCAGATGGACATCATGTGATCTTCCGCCCAAGTGTCGGGATGACGCGAGTAGCAGTATCCTGGCACGAGTCGTGCCGGATGCCACCGGGCTCCAGTCTCAATTAAAATTGACCACGCATCAGTCATCTAAATCCGACGCCGTACCACGCGTCTAGGCTTGCAATTACCCAACCCATAGGTACCCGTGGGTTACCCAAAAAATAGGTTAGGTAATTACTTTACCCATAGGTCTAACCCAAATAGTCCATAAGATTTTAAGTACCTATAGCATTACCTATAGGTAACTATAAATACCCAAAATAACACAATTTTAGGTAATAAATAGTTATAAATACCTAAAAAAACTATTCAGAAATACTATAAGAAAGATAAATAACTAAATTTAATTCTCTTATTTATTTATAAAAATCAAGATAAATAAATAT